>JAVTVY010014869.1:0-68712 GCA_036873755.1 Hanleya hanleyi | reverse complement strand
GTCAGTTAGCCTAGGCATAATTATTCTTGAGTTATGGCAGTTAAAAACAAAATAAAGAACTTTCACTCAGTGACCCCCCCAAAATAGGTCAATCTCACTTTGTCATAGACTTCTGCTCTATGACCACATGATTGTGTTATGCCAGTTTCGTGCTCCAAGGCAGTAATTTTTCACATTATTTAATAGTGACGAATTGACATAATATGACCTGGTGACCCCATAACATGGTCAATTTCATTGATTTTCGATAGACTTCTGTTTATGACTATATGCTTCTGCGATGGAAGATTGATATACCTAGACCTGTTCATTCTTGAGATACATGTATGATGGTAATGAGAAAACACAGAACGACGAACGTACATGCATACATGATGGCAATACCCTAATGACAATTTTGGCTGTAGTGTGTGTCTAATGTAAGTTCAGTAAACCTAATGTAGGCCTCATCATACTTGAAATATGATGGTAATAAGCAGACAGAGATGAATGAGCAAATTTGACCCAGTGACTAATAATAATTCTATTGGTTTGATTAAATATAATTCAGCTTACTGGGGTGAACTGGATTATTGGTATCTCATTTCCCTCGAATGGACTCTGGCTAAACGGCTCTGGCTGAACAGAGTAGTCTCCCTTTATTAGAAAATAGCTCATTGGGCTCCAATACACCTCGACTATTAGTTATCGTCTACATCTAGCAATCATGCATTGTATAATATCATCAGTGTATTTTTAGTACTAGATTAACAAAAATGTGATCTAGCAGGGTTGACTGTTCTCTCATATAAGAAATACATAGGAAGTTGGGCTAGGTCAGCTTTTGCCAAGGCCGTAATTGATTCTGGTGGTGCATGACCGAATTCTTAGCTCTTAATATACTCTTCTATATAGCTCATAATTAAATCAAGTAATTTTATCTTGGAAATATATATCAAGGTCAGCCATATTGAATAATTTTCAGGTCAATTCTAACTAATAACTGCATATGGAACATGAATTTGGAGATCTGAGACTTAACATATAGAATTTGACCTTTTAAAAATAGGTCAAGTTCAGTGATATTCTTCAATAGACTTCAGATCCAGCCATAAGTGGTATAAATTCGGACAATGTAGATATAATTCTTCATGGAATATTGTACAAAATAGAATTTAACCTGGATAAAATAGGTCAAGGTCAGTCATCTTCAGTACACCTCTAGAGCATCACCAGATGTACACATAGTATTAATTTAGAAAGCCTAGCTATATTCTTCATGCTATATCATAATAAACAGTATATGACCTTGAGAAAAAATAGGTCAAAGACAATAAACTGGGATAGGCTTCTAGTCAATCACCAGTTGCATAAGTTATATGAATTTGGGGACCCCAGCTTTAATCCTTCACAAAATATTGCAAATACTACAATTTGACCTTGATAAAATAGGTCAAGGTCAGTCATCTTCAGTACACCTCTGAACCTTCACCAGATTACTAATTTGGAAAGCCTAGCTATATTTCTTCATGTTAGATTTATAATAAAGAGTATATGACCTTTAAAACATAGGTCAAGGTCAGTCAACTGGGATAGGCTTCTAGTCAATCACTAGTTGCATATATAATATGAAATTGGAGACCCTAGCTGTAATCCTTCAAAAAATACAGCAAATACTGGAATTTGACCTTGTTAAAATAGGTCAAGGTCAGTCATTTTCAATAGGCTTCTGACCCTTCACCGACTGCATATGTGGTATGAATTTTACAATGCCTGGCTAAAATTCTTGGAGAGACATGACGATGACGATGAAAACTTGCCTGAGCGGAGGGGTAAAAAATGGCTGCCACGTGTGACGGTCTTGGAAATTCTTTCCTAAAGTTAGTTCGAGACTTCAAATAAACAGTTGCAAGTTTGTATGATTAGTTCATGATAGGTCTAGACATGACACACTTGTCTTACTACTCCCATCACTGTTTTGTATCTTGTTTGTATCTCCACTGACACATGTCAACAAGGGCACATTTAGCGTGAGTGTTATCATTTCTTTTTTCTACTGAAATCTATGGGCAGGGCATGAATTTACCATAAAACTTTGCTAGACCATCGGGCTGGTACATGTATATTTCATTACACAGAGCTGAAATTCTTGAATTATAACCAGCCAGTCGGGCTGCTTCGCTAGCTTCAGAACTAAATTCAACCAGACAAGTTCTAAATTCACCAGCCACGGGCTGCCAGGCTTGTGGGAATTTCGAGCCCTGATGGGATCTACTGAAAATCGGGGGTGATTGAATTATTACAACTTCCGATCGTATTTTTCTCCAAAAATCATGGGTGATTGATTCCCGATAGGGTAATCGATTTATTAGAGGAATTACCATACTGCAATGGTTTGCCACAAAAGATAGATACATTTCGTCTACGCGAAAGAAAAAAAAGGGCCTCTCTCCCTTTTTATTTTTTTCTCAAAAAGGTGCCTGTGAAGCTAGACATGAATTTTATTCAGCCATACTAAGGTGTCTTCTCTTGTTACAGAATACAACCATTCGGATAAAAGCCTCAAAAATACCAAATAGACCAGGAATACATTAATAACCATAAATCTATTATGCTCATTGCATCAGCTTGGACTTTCAGATGAGGGACCTTATCTATTTTACATATTGTAGCAGTATTTATTTCTACCCATCAATCATTTTGTACACACCAAAGCAGCCCAGGCAGAAGCCACTCCAATGTGTGGGTTTCAAAACAATGATCAAAGAAAACAGGTAGTACGGATATCAACATTGTTTTTAAAAGAGATGCCCAATGGTTAAATTGCCTCTGCTGTCTTAGGCTAAACAAAACCAGAGATGGGAAGAAATAAACACAGCTATGTGTGAAACAGACAATGGTGCTCAGCTGAAAGTCACTGCTGATACAATAAGCATAATATTTTCAGGTACCATAACTGACCATCACTTGGCATGCTTGGAAAAATAAGTTTTATTATCGTCACATCCAAAGGAGGTTTTTGTTATATATCGCTTTACTGAAACAGAAAGTTCTGAAACTAGTCCAAATCACACAGATAATCAATCCAATAATTTATTGATTCATTAATTGATGATCAAATTTAATAAAATGATTGCTTGAATTTTGTCCACAAATGTATGTGGAATGGTGATTGAATTGTTAGTTAGCAGGCCTAACCATGAGTAAAATCTGGGGGAGTGACAAATCAGTCTCCCTAAATGTTGTGGAGGAGCAAAATTACTCCCCCAACAATGCTCACCACAAATCTTTTGGGATAACATTTGTTCTTCTGGGATAATTTGAGGGAGCAACTGTACAAAAGATAATAAAAACAACTTTCTAACAGGTTTACAGCATTTTGTTGTTCATTTACCCTTTCCCTGGCCTTTACACAAATACATGTTAACTACCACTAACAATATTGAATTTGTCCCATTTGTGTAGCTTGCCACGTTTCCTTTGGCAGCTTCTCGCAAATTCAGGTCCGCCGACCCTATTTGTTGTGATTGCATCATACTTCTGTCATATTGTTTGCCCGTTGTTTGCTTTTCTTCTAAGGTATCCTATGTTCGCAGAAACAATTTCTGAACGTTTTCAGCTCAACTCTGCTCCGTTTTGTCGATCTCATTTCACATAGATTCCAGCAAGCAAAACATATCAGAATACAAAGCCCTCGCGACTTTGCCAAGTTGACTTCCATGATATTTGATTGATCGTGAGGAATTAGAACATATGGGTACTCGGACTCCCACGTTCATACTTTAAGCATGTAAAGGGGTGACAGTCAGCTTTTCAATGTGTTAAAAATACCATTACAAATGAGCGGAGAATAGCTTGCGCGGAACTGCTTGGGCGCATTGTCGGATGACAATTTCCTACTGTGTAACGAATACTGGTCCCCAGTTCATCTAACAGAACTTTCACTGTATGAAAATCATATTTGGGGTTATTTTTAAATCGGGGTGAGTGAAGAATCGGTCGCCCATTTCGCCCGGGGCATGTATGGGCGTGAAGGCGAGCGATCGCTCGCCCTAAATGGCCAGGCCTGGTTAGTCTATTTACATTTTAAGTTACTTAAACTTTCTTCACGGCACATAACTTTGAGAATATGAGACTGAACTCACTTTCCGGAGGTGGCTGTATATGTATTTGACCATTTGGTTGAACTGTAGTTTGCGGGTTATCACCTCCTGCCATAAAAGCCTGCTCTAATCGTTCAAGAGTTGCTTGCCCTTGTTCGGATAATTCCGTTTCATCTTCCTCTCCATAGTAGGCCTCTGAAATAAATTTAGGAGTTGATCACACTAGCATATTTTTTTGAAATTCTAGTACATTCTCTACGGACAATGCAGGATGTCGAAGTAGGATGTTGGTAATAACATCATCTCTGATGTCAGAAGGGTCCGTGTGGATACAGAATACGAGTGAAATGTTGGGAAAAACTTTTTTACTCTTTATCACTGACATCATTATCTTGAATATAATGTACATTTCCACAAGTACCACAGTTACACTTTGATAGTAAGTACATGTATACCAGCTCTAGTCATACTGTTAGTGAACACTACCAGATCAGTAGACACAAATGTAGAAGTGTGGCTAGGCACAATAAAATGAATTTCACAAGTCAAGGTCAATTTCATATCTCCAATATAAGATTTACCCTGACATTTTTCATGGTTACAAGAAGTCCACAGGTTCTTTGCCTCTATTTACAAGCTTGTACAGTTTGTATATCAACACCTATAGATGGACTTATTCACTAAGTCTAACTGATATATTCATGTCTACTGTTGATGGAAATGGCTATCCAACTGTAGAGCTTGTAGACATCTTTTTACAGCACATTCACGGTCATCTGAATGCTACATGTATATGAATTGGAATTACCCTGATAAACTACATTACTGCAGGGCTCTAGCATGCATGCTGCCTTGTTGAATGGGTGAACAGCATACAATTATGTAACCAGCAACTTAATAACTCGGGATTTTTTTTATCAAGGTTAAACTTCAAGGACTTTCCAGGACCGAAAGACAGTTATCTGGAATTTTAAGTACTTTTTCAAGGCCTGGAAATTGGTAATATAAACTTCAAGGACTTCCATGTTGTCAAGTACCAGCATGACCAGTGGGAACTCTGTATTTGTACCAGGGGTTCTTAAAGTGTAACCGTGGCACTTGTGCAAGTTTATGCCATATTCAAGATAACGATGTGAATAACAAAACGTAGTGAAGTTTTCCCCCAATGTTTCAATCGTATTCTATCTCGGATGACTCAAAGGCAGATTTCTACAGTGGGAGAGAAATTTGCGCTGCCTCATACTTCGAGCGTCCTGCACCGTCTGTGAGACACTGCGGCAATGCAGAGAATGGAACAGTGTTGTGTAACAATGTTGCGTTGTGACATGGTTTATCGTTCGATAATAACGTCACAAGTTCCGACGTGCTTGTGGTGCTGTGCACTATAGTAACATTAATAACACTGAAATTGTTAAAAAGTTAAAAAAAATGTATAAATTCTATAATTTGGAAGATTATCTTGTAATCTTGCAAAGTACCACAGTTACACTTTAACTTTGCAAAGAAAAACCCTGGTGTAGCAAGAATGAGTAAAATGATGTAGAACCTGGTTAACATACCATCCTCAGAATTACAATCTTCTTCATCTGGATGGAGAGCCTGACAGTCTGACATAGCATTAAACATGGCGTCCACTGAAAATAACATGGTCGTGTTACAGTTTCAAGACTTTTAGATATGACTTATCAACATTCATGACATTAGATATGCCCCCAACACACACAGTGAGTGAGTGACCTCCCCACATTTTCAATATGGATATATGTGGAGAATACCTTCGGTTTCCAGTGTTAATAGACAAGAAATGCTATATATGTTACAGTGTCCGAGATAATCTGTATCACCCTCAGGATATATCATGTTATAGCAATGTCATTATGTCCATTCCTTAGATTCTCTCATCAGCACAAGTCCACAAGTTTTCGTCACCATGTGAAGATGGTTATTTGACTATTCTAACAGGCTCAGAATATTTCATTCCCTGGAACCTGCCTTTATCAAAGCAAAACCTGAATACTTCACATAATTTGTATTATAGCTACCACGTCTACAAAAGAAATCATGCCATAGTTACTGTGTATGTTTACAGAGGTATGTCTCTTCAGTTTGTTTTAGGTATTTTGCAAGGGGAATGAAAGCTCGTGTGAAAGGAAGCGAGTACAAAATTGGCTAAAGAAAAAAATTTTGTTTGATGACTTATGTTGATAATTTGAATAAAGAATATCCATCGATGTATCTTTTGACGAAAAATAAAACCTGTTTTCGTACCGGTACTCATTTTTCATACAAAGCGCTTTGCAGGACCCCCCACCAACTATCTAGAGCTGTTTATGCTAGGGAAATGATAATGTTAAGGGGACACAACTCTTTCAAACTGACATTGTCATTCTGTTTACCCAGTGACCCGCCTTAAAACAGATTTTGTATAATATTTCTGAGTAAAATAAGTAATATACTTACAAATCGTGTAAAACTAATATTTAATAATGCCTTCTGGGAATTGGCAGCTATAGTTCTGCTGGAAAAGGTGCGATCATTTCAATGAACATTCAGTTCAACGGATTACGAGTGAGTGTGTTTTTAACGCCGTTTTCAACAATATTTCAGGCAAATTGCATTTGCAATGAAACAACCAGGCGCCACCCAGCCGAGATGTACTCCTGTTGCTTCAAACATCATGGAACCATCCACACTACAAACACTGAGAACAGCAAACAAGACACAGACAGGGGAAGGGGAATGAAAGTTTGTGTGAAACACAGGCAGAGCATTTCCCCAAATAAATGTGAAGAACATAATTTGATATCTGATCCTCAAAGAAATAAACAAGGCTACTAAAGAGTTCGTTTGACCACATGAATACAGCACCTGTAATGATTACCATAACATGAAATCATAGCACATTTGTCATTTAATTAGATAATTTAGCCAACAAAATATTAATGGAATGAAGCCATTCTGCAACACCACAAATGATAAACCTGCTGAGAATAGGCACAAGTATAGAGCCCCTGATGATTGCCATAACACGAAATCATATTTGCTATTCAATTAGCTATTTAATATTCACAGAATGGAGCCATTCTGAAACATCCCCCTCAGAACATCCAATATGATATGTTGAACAAATATTTGAAGCAACATCATGGAACCATCCACCCTACGAACACATGAACACTGAGGACAGCACACAAGACACAGGCAGGACGCTTACATTGGTACAATAAAGACAAATGCAATTAAGGTAATTTCCCTAATTATTCGCGATACAGTTATGAAACTCGACTCTCCAAAATTGGCTACTTTCTAATTATTTGTTGAGCAAATTCCTAAAAAACGAGTTCGAATTATATGTTGAACCAATTTTCACGGACGATCCAAAATGGTGGACCGCTTCGCCGTGATCGCTGTGATTTCCCACCATGTATTAAGTTTGATATATCTATCATAGTTTGTGTAAAAGACTCTGGGACTCCTATCCATTCGTAATAAAAATAGTTACATCTGTTCTATCAAAGCAATTATAGCAAAGACTCGACATTTATACACAGTTAATGTTTATTTTATCGGTTTTGAAAATATTGTTTACATAGTTGTGAGATAGAATGACTTTACTAGATTGTGCGAATGAGCCGGGGTGGACTTACCAGCGAATATGACTTTTCAGAACATTCCCATTTGAACCCCATTTCCATGGCAATTTTCCTTGCAGCTGGTGATGCCAAGCAGAGATAAACCCCTTTTTTCACCCCAGATGAACGACTTGCCCATTGATATGTTAATAGGGTCTAAATTACCAGTGATTCTTTAAGGCTGGCAGCATTGCTGTGAAGGTGAAGCTAGCACCACCATTATTATGACTTGGAAGTGTCTGGCACTAGGCCAAAACTATATTGTTATTCCAGCGGAGATCAGCTAGCCTAAGTGAGAAGAGAGGAAGTGCTTTGATCCTGTAATAGAGACATTTGAGACTACCGATACATGAATCCTCAGCTGAGCTTTTGAGTTATCTAGTCCATACAAAATTATTCATATTCAAATTACCCACAGCCAGTGTCCGCCCAAATTGTTTACAATATGCCAACAAGGCAGAGTGTGGGGACAGGTTTGATTGTACAATCCTCGACAGGCAATGAATTAATGAAGTGACCGTCTAAAAGAAAATAACATGTTTTGTGTTCATTTAATCTCCCTGCATTACCTTGTTGCTGAAATGAATCAAAGCAATACATTTCTTCTGTTTACCCAAACAAATTCACCCTAGATTGTGTGCACAGACGCTCAATGGGGATATTCAGAGGTGGCCCAGCATCCATGTCTATTGACATCTCCCCATAGCTCAAATGAAATATTCAACAGCTTCCTTGCTGCAGTCAAAATGTATTGGACACTTCTTGCAGATCTTAAGAAATGAAATAATGGCTCCCTCGACATAGGAGTTGTGCACAAACTAACTATTACGTGGAAGCCCCGACAGGGACAAGTAGAGGGAAACATTTATTGCCCTTCCATATCATGTCTATGAAATAAAATGACAAGCATCGGAAATACCATTTATAGTGCCATTAAATTATGTTCTATTGATCAAGTAGGCGGCTCAAAATGGCAAGTAGACGTCAATTTCGCCTCCAGCCTCCTGTTAATGAGAACCCCGTTGGTGAATTCTGATCATAGTTCTATCATATGGATAATGCTATGCCGACTGCAACATATTTGATTTGATATACGAATGCTGGAAACCAAACAAGCATTCCATAAATAGCCGTTTGTGGACAACAACCACGTGCGTGATCACCTTGTGTATTTTCCCCCCGACACGATCCAGTTAGGATATACAATTATGGGACTGTCAAGTTTCCTGAATCGAGTTTTTTTCTTCCATATAGTCATAGACTGTAAGAAAACTTAATTCAGTCTGGTTTTATTGTACCATTCTTTGTTGTTTCTCTGCGTTCACAAATAATATATGTGGATATACTATAATAAGTGATCCTTAGTAACATATTCACTTTACTTTTGGCGGCACGAACTCCGCGACGAAAACTGGAGTGTACGAATTTATTGTTTCATGGGTATATTGAAAATGCTCGGTTTTCGTTTTATTAGGATGGAGAAAATCACGACAGGGGAAAAATAAGCCATTTTCGAATTAAATTTGGAAGACGAATAATTAGGGAAATTACCGTACATTCCTAAGCACCACATTATCAAGTTTCTGTTGCTTCTCCACAAAATGCATTGAAGCAACAGGAACCTGTACCCAACCACCTGCTGGCTTTCTATGATGGGACATCACCATTTTATAAGAGAATTTAAGATTTACTGCAACAAAACTTAACAAATCTGACAGCTATTTTGCATAATATTCACCAAAAGCAGCAATAAATATGCAGATATCCATTTTAAGTCAATTTTGAGATTGTAATTTATTCAACATTGATGGGAATTAGTTAAGGCACTGAACACAAGAATCTTATTAACTTGAACTTCACATACAATATAAATACCAATCCTAAGGTTGAATTACTTCACCAGACTATATAATAAAATTGTTTGGAGTCAATAATGGTCACTTT
This sequence comes from Hanleya hanleyi, assembly GCA_036873755.1. Taxonomy (NCBI): domain Eukaryota; kingdom Metazoa; phylum Mollusca; class Polyplacophora; order Lepidopleurida; family Hanleyidae; genus Hanleya; species Hanleya hanleyi. The sequence goes on along the minus strand of JAVTVY010014869.1, from coordinate 59,054 downwards.
GTTTGTCTAGGATAGTATTGCCAGGGTGTGATAAGAAACATGTAGGAAAGATCTAATATGTTTACTATTCTCTTTGCTAATAGGCTGCTCAGCATGGTCAAGGATATATAGTGTGATTAATAGACCACCAATAGATGTGTATTGACTTTATCAGCTGAAGTGAGTGTACCTGTCATGTATAATCTACCAGGCTTGAAAGGTTTAACTGTTGCCAATACTGCTCACAGATATGACTTGACCAAATTTTGATTCTCTTTAGGTAATTATCCAAACATACACTCAAGCTGGTGGAAGAAAACCATGAAAAAAGATGAATGAATGATTTGAACATTTTACAATGATGGAGGAATTATAGGTCAACCATATACAGTATCAACAGAGCATATACATTCTAGACTCGCTATAAGGTGCCTTGATTTCGCCCGGATTCTGATAAAAATTAAACATTTATAAACAATGTTACTATTTATAACCAAATCAAACCTGCTTTGATTAAATGCCTAATCTCCATTAGGAAGAACAATACAAACTGTTAAAACGGAAGTTAAAACTAAAAGTTGTCTCCCCTAGAGGGGAGTTGTCTGCCCCTAGGGGAGCTCTCCCATTCATCCCAGTGGAGTTACTATAAAGGCTCTGCTCACGCCATTCCTATCCTCTTTCTCATTGTGATAAACCGAGACCTGTAGTGTGCAAGGCCGTGGAGTGAGGGGAAGGAAGGGAGGGACAATCAAATCAAAGCAGGTTTGATTTGGTTATAAATAGTAACATTGTTTATAAATGTTTAATATTTATTACCCAAATCGTAAACCTGCTTTGATTAAATGCCTCACTACCAACATATGGAGGTGGGAACCTCGGCCTTGTTGTAGCTCCAATAGCAGGCTGAGTAACCGCTGGGATGACACAGACATGGGCATAAACATGACACATTAATTCTCAACAAGAGGAACCCTGGTCGGTGACGCAAGTGGGTAATTCATGGAGTTGATATAGTAGTACTTATCTTGAGTGTCTCATCCATGTAGCTGTGATCGTGGTGTGGTACACAATATTACCAATCTGAAGGAAACCCCGGGCCCTGAGGCAACAAGAAGGTATTCTTGGTAAGCACTGTAAGAACTGGGGAGAGGCGATCTGCCCGCTATACCCGTTGCATACAGGGTGACCAACTTACACCACCCTCAGTCCACAAGCCGTCTTACGTCAACTCCCTGAACTTTGGTCTTTGAAGCTTGAACAGGTCTTGTAGGAGGAGTTGTGAGTTGACAGCGTTTGCCCTGAGTCTACTCCACGACTTCGTCAACTCTCTGTACTTCAGTCCCTGTTGCTGACACTGGAACTTGTGAGTTGAGCGCAGGTGACTCAGCTGAGATGATCTAGAAGAAGGTCATAGCTTCAACCTGAAATGACACAAGGAAATCTGTAGTAAAGACAAAGATTAAAAGTCACAATTGTGTCAGGCCTTAATTGATGACTTGAGAGATGGTGGCTGGCAAACTGACCTATTACTACTGAGTAGACAACATTTATATCCAATTATTTTTAAGATGACACTCTCTTAGTAAGGCACAATTCTTAGTGCTGGATGGGTCAGTCCCGTGCGAGACACGAACCCGCGTCCCCAGAGTCTGGCACCAAATCGCCAGCAGTAAACGCAAACGGCCTAGACCACCTGGCCACTTCAGCTTCTACCTAAAATGATCACAGATATGACAATAAATCTCAACAAAAAGAACCCTGGTCGGGGACGCAGAGGGTAATTATGGAGTAGTAATAGAAGTTACTTATCTTTTGAGTGTCTTCATCCAAGTAGCTGTGATCGTGGTTGTGGTACACAATATTACCAATCTGAAGGAAACCCCTGCCCTGAGGCGATCGAGGGTATTCTTGGTAAGCCAGTGTATGAACAGGGGTGAGGCGAACTACCAGCTACCCGCAACATACAGGGTGACCAACTCCCCAGTCCACAAGCCGGCTTATGTCAACTGTCTGTACTTTAGTCCATGAAGCTTGATCCGGTCTTGTAAGAGGAGTTGCGAGTTGACAGAGCTTGCCCTGAGTCTACTCTCCATTTCACGTCAACTGTCTGTACTTTAGTCCCTGTCTTTGTACGTTGGACTCTTGAGTTGACCGAAGGTGACTCAGCTGAGATGATCTGGAAGAAGGTTATAGCTTTAACCTGAAATGACACAAGCAAATCTGCAGTAAAGGCAAAGATTAAAACTCGTCATTGTGCCAGGCCTTGACAGATGACTCGAGAGTTGGCGCCTGACAAGCTGACCTATCACTTCTCTTAAGTGATCATTTAGTATGTGGACATAAAATTTTTGAATAGCAGCGATGAAGCCGTAAGCTGGTTGACTGTATAGGCATACCGCACACTAAAACTTACCCAAAGAGAACTCAGGTCGAAGACGTTGAAGATACTCATGGATTAAATCAAACACTTGATTGTAAATGTAGTACACCATACTCAATAGAAGGGAAACCCCAGTCGAGGAGACACAGTGGGTGTAGTAATAACCATGTCTAAACCATACTCACCGATGAGACGGGTCTTGTAAGTTGGCTGACTGACCTATTGAGGTGATCATGTAGTATGGTGGACATATATAACTGAAGATGATGCAGCAAGCTGGCTGACTTGCTGTGCAGATGAGAAATGGCCCCCCCCCCTCTTTTTCTGCAAGTTAATTAACCACGTGCTGGGCAGCCATCAGCGGTCCAAACGTGATCATTCTATCTGATTACACTGACATATCTCTCAGATAGAAATTGGTGAACGTAGAATTTGCCGTCCATGCACAGGACTGGACAATGTCATAGAGGGACAAACTCACACATAAATGCCATGACGTAGTGATGGCACGAATTTCATGAGAAGAAGCAGTAGATAGTAGTGGGGGAGCGTCAATGGCCAATTGATATGACCACTTTATGGTCTTCTTCAACCACGAAGCAATGGTATTCTTAGTAATTACAAGCGTCTAGTCCGTCATTCATAATCCAGCCGTCGTCCATTAGAGAATATCCGCGTCCATAATCCAAAGACCTATTTCATATTCCATATAACAGTATTAGCACCAAATTCAAAAAGACAATCACAGTATACATAAACACAAGCTTGTTCCTGCAAGAGAGAAGCGATCAACAGTCCTCAATGATGCCGGCAAGACATCATGATGTTCCAAAAATATCAAATCCGTATTGCCGATCAGCATTCCCAATCCAGAATATCCGCTGCAAAGTCGTCATCCAAAGAATGATGCACTGCAGACGGGCGAAGGGACAAGAATAATAGACGACGAGAGCCCCGACCGGGATCGGTACGAGTGAGATAGTGGCGAATGGCTCGAACAGGGCATAACAGAGGGTCGTCTTCGAGGCCATGCACGAAGTCTGATAACGCAGGGATGGAGTACAAACGTTGAGCACACAGACCTAGGCGAACAGACTCATTTTTGGCGATGAACTCAGGAATGGGTCGAAAGGAAATGCGAGACCAATCCGCCGTGCAGGTCATAGATGATCTCTCAAGAGCATACCTAAGACTTGAAAAATGGAACTTGTTGCTCCCTCGCTTACGCTCAGCATTAAGAGGATAGAACAAGGACTGGTTCGCTCGGTGTCAGTATAATGTGACTGAGTGGGGTGTCATGTCTGCCTACGGCATGATATTTCAGTGGGACAGCACTATAAAATGGCAGCATTAGATCTGCTCTGTTACAAGTAGGTTCCCCTGCCTCTCCTCCCTTCCCTTCCCCGTCGTGATATAGCTGAAAAAATGTTGAAAGCGACGTTAAACCCTATTTCACTCACACTCACTCAAGAGCATGAAGTTCAGACACTCTAGACGCCAAAGCAAAAGCTGCCAGCAAAGCAGCCTTGTAGGAAAAACAGCTTTGAGAGAAACGGACTGTAAAGGTTCAAAAGGCGGACGAAACAGAGCACACAGAACCACGCCAATATCCCATTTCGGTAACAGCTGGCGAGTACGGCGAGACTGTAAAGCGAAAGCCCGAAAGAGCGCAGAGATATTGTCGTTTAGACTAATGACGATGCCGGAAGAAAAACGTAAAAACCCTAGCCCAAGCAGACCGGAACCCTTAAACATGTTAAATGGTGCTGAGTTGAACTTCATATCACGATAAAGGTGAAGGAAGAAGTCAGATACAGGGAAACAAAGAGACAGAGTCAGGAAGGGCATCACATTCTCGGCACCAGGACGAATAAACCCGCTGCAGTGACCGAACCCGAAAAACGAACGTAGTGAGTAAGGTCCTGCATAGAAATGAAAAGCCCTATAGTTGATGACAGAACTATAATGCCAAAGTCTAAAAAATTGGTCCAACGGTCTATACGGGGATGAAGTACTTGATGGAGAGAGTCGAAAAACTGTCCCCCCAAAGTACACTGCGAAAAATATTGTGTTGCTTTAACACAAAATTTTATGCTAAAATAGCTTCAACACAAAATGTTTTGTGTCGAAATCAACATGGTTCCGCGTCAAACTTCATATATCAACACAAAAATTGTGCTGAGTTCAAAACAAATTACTGTTGACTCAAACACAATTTTGTTACTTTCAACACAATTCTGGTGCCAAAATGGCTTCAACACAATCCCCTACGCAGTGTAACGACGAACCTAAGTAAACCTCGATGTGAAAGCCCCGAGTTGAATTGATACAAGGGGGAGGTTGACACCGAATGGAAGAACTTCCACTCCCACTGACGACCGACGATGGTGAATCGTAGGAAACGCCGAAAACGAGGATGAATGGAATAAAATATGCATCTCGCAAAACGATGGAGGTACAGAAGAAAATACGTGACGAATGGCGTTATGGCGTACCGGAACGTCTAACATATGTACGAGAACGACGCACAAGTGTATGAGAACAACCTGACGACGTATTGGAACGTCGTCAAGGTGTAACAGAATGACGTAACGTGAAAACGGGAGAAACGTTGTGCGTGAAAAATGGCGTAGTGATTCCCCCATTTGCTTCAACATAATGTACATACATGCTCACAATGGAGCAGGATACAACCTTATAAAAGTACGAGAAAAACGACGTAACGGCGAGAAACGACGTACAGGTGTACGAGGACAACGAGACTACGTAATGGAACGTCGTTGAGGTGCGAAACGAGAAAGGCGTTGCAAACAGTAACCCCGAACTCGACTGTAATGAAATTAGAAACGCAGAAGAGATGAACACATTAAATGTTCCTAGCGTTAATCACAACGTAAACTAGAAAGATCCTCAAAGAATTTAAAAATTCCCGAAGAGAGGAAATACATTTGATGTCTCTCGCCGGCAGATAAAGTAAGGTCATTAAAATTCAGAATTTGAAATGACCTAACACGAACAAGCTGTCGAGAAGAAACGGTAAAGAACATTGCTAAAGAGCAGTCTGTTGTTCTTGTAGACTGTACCGGTAATCATACTCGGTAGAAAAACTATAGAAGACTTCACGAATTTGCGCGTCATTCTTGCACAGGGCTCAAAATACAAGAAGACCGCTCGATGAAATAGTCTAATGCTGTCCCAGGCAGAAGACTAAGAAAACTTCAGGCTTGATCCTTGCCCGGCCAACAGACCAGGAGAAGATCAATAAACACTCCACGTGTCGTCGAACGAGAGTATTTCTAAAGATTTCCCGGAGAAATACACTCACACTCAAGCTAATAATTATAAAATTTCTTAGAGAGAAGAAATAAAATTAATGCTCAACTCAATCTGAATTGTAAGTGTAATTCAGTATATAGATGGGACAAATTTGGTGTGAAACATAAACAAATCACAATGTTTAGTAACGGAAATTTGTGTTTCAAAGAATAGCACACTTTCACAATAAACAAGAGTGAGTGAGTGAATAGGGTTTACTCACTCACAATAAACAAACACGTGATCTCTTTTGTTGTTCAACACACCCTTAATTACATAAAGAGAGTAGTAAAGAAGCTCATTAAAATGTAACAAAGCATCGTAGTGAATAGGCTTGAGTTGTGGTTACGAACACAAACGCAACAACAACGTAAGCATGAAAGGCAGAGAAAAACCTCTAAGTTCTCTCTTGATCACAGGATATCAAATAAACATAATAATACTTGATATAACAAGAGATTACATTTTGGTAGGAACAATGAACTGAATGCATGAAAGTGAAACTACCAAAAACTGCAAGTCCGAACAGAAGATACAACAACAACATGGAAATTGACGGACTGCTTATAAAGAATCGGATCTCCCCGGCGGGGAAGACGAACTTCCCGCGTCAGGCGAGGATACTTTTCACAATACTACTGAAGATTTACACAAAATTCAATGCATAAATTCGTGAATCAACGAAACAAAAACCTGTTCGTTTATCATACAGATCACGACAAAAAAATATCCCAGCCACAATAAGCTCACATACTGACCGATAACAAAACGGGGTCGCGAGAGAGAATCCTTGTTGTCCAAACAAAGAACAAGGGTTATGTGTAACCCGGCAGCTCGCCTTTTGGGTATTGTCAATAACCTGCAGCTTCACATAAAGATCGAGCCCTTCAGGTTGCACATCACTGGCAATGACAATACATATTGCAATAAAAATTTGACTTCTTTGTCAGTGATGTTGAAGTTGGATTGAAAGATGAACTATATTATAAAACTTGAAATAAAGATTACTTTTTTTTTCAAAAGTAAGCTTATACATGTCATTATGAATACATGTACAATTGAAATTTGGTCTGAGATGTGGGTGTGAAATGCCTGGACAAATATGGTTCGTGCAAAAGCTTTAGGTTAAATCATGATGAGGAATGGGATTCGATACCAAAATTGAAGGAAATGGTGTTCTTCATTAAAGGCAACACAAAATTCCAAACCACCAGGGGTTAATATTTAATATTGTACTTCTGAAATGAAATAATGTCATTAAACTATTAGTAATTACTATAAAGGAATATATTGTAGTTGATTTGACGTGTTTGTGTATATGTAACAGGTCGGTGTATGAACGCATTGTTGAGGCTTTGTTGAGGCTTTGTGCAGCTGAAAAGGGTCACGTCTAGACGCATTGTTGAGCTCAGACAGGCTATTGTAGGCTCTGTCTTGTGCGTAATTCTTACACCAAGTATAAACCTACAATGTACACTGCATCTCCTACCTAATAGGTTAGTATCACATATAAGAGATATATGCAGCTTCGCAAAAAGATCGAGCCCTTCAGGATGGCACACCATTTGAGGTTGCACATCATTGGCAATGCACATCATTTAAAATAATAAATTTATTAAGAAATATGATTTCTATATTTAGTGATGTTGAGGTTGGATTGAAGGAGGAACTATATTATATAACTACCAATAAAGATTACATTTTTTTCAAAAGTAAGCCTACACATCCCATTGCATAGATCTGATGAATACATGTTCATGTATAGTTAGGAACAATAGGTGTGCAATTTTGAGCACGTTCTTGGTGTAACTTTGTGTGATGATATGTGAACAAACAAAGCTAATAACAGTGCAATAGTAGGAATAAATCTATTATTTCCAGCATGCAATGGGACACTTGCACTGTGGTAAACCTTCACATTTGTATGCAAATAAAAGAATGCAATGACAACTGTTTTCAATCATACTGTAATGCTCCATAATAATGTGCACGGGTAAAGACTGAGCTCACAAACTGATTCAAACTCACTTTTAATTAATATAGTAAGTTAAATGTGTGGACACAGATATGGTTGTGCAAAAGCTTCAGGGTCAACGAGAATTTGATAAAATTTAAGGAAATGGCGTCCTTCATTTAAGGCGACACGAAATTAAAAACTAACAGGGGTTCGGTACTGCGGGATTCCCCCGCCAGTCATTTCGATATTGTACTTCTGAAATAAAATAATGTCACCAAACTATTAGTAAATACTATAAAGGAATATACTGTATGTGATTTGGTATGTATGACTGTATATACAATGTACACTGCATCGCATGCCTAATAAGAAGTCCAGCCTAAACAAGAAAGATTAACCCAGAAAACTTTCTAAGTCCAGCCTAAACATAACAAGAGCCCAAGGGGCTTCAATATACGCCCGTATATCTGAAATTACATTGGTTTAAATTTCAAGGTTGTTTAATAGCCTTGATTCCAATTGATCTAGCAATCCAGAGAAAGGTCTACAATTCTTTGCTTACGAGAATGTAACATATATCACATCTTATATTGAATGATAAACTAAAATGAGCTTAACTCTTGGTAACTAGTTGACCTTGAAGCAAGAGCTGAGAGCTCACATATCCCACACTGATATCGACAATAGTCAAACACAAGAAAATAATAGTTTTCCTGCAAATGGATTCCTTTCAGACGAGAGAATTTTTCATGAAGGAAGAAGAAAGTGATGAAGTAAACCTTTGTTCTTGAGTTAATAAGCAGGTGTGAAGTTCATAAAGGACTCCTCTCCCCGTTAAATTAGTAAATGTATGGTTTTTATTTCACAACAGTTTAACTAAATGAAGCGTTTCAAACATGGGAGACAACTTCACAGGGCAATACCATATAAATGCAGGGGAAAGAACTTCGAATATTCCAACACATTTAGTCAGCTAAGCTTGATTCAGTTTTGGGGGACTGCAACCTAGACCTTTGACAAATTGATGTCATATGTATGGCTCCACTTTGCCATGCGAGTAAGGTATACTCAATATTTGGTACCAACCCATACCTTGAAACTAGAGCTATCGCATGGACAACAAATGTTAATGGATGAATGGACAGAACGCAACATCGCATTACACGACCTCGTCTTCAACAGGCATATGAAAATGTGACTTTTAATGATAATGATTTCTTGATTTTGGGGTCACAGTGACCTTGATCTTTGACCTTGACCTCAATTTTGGTACACAACACATCGTCTTCTCTCAATCTATCAATGCACACAAAAAATCATGATTTTTAATGATTTCCTGATTTTGGGGTCCCAGTGACCTTGACCTTGGCCTAAATTTTGGTACATGACAAACCATCTCTCCTCAATTTCTCAATGGACACAAACAATCATGATTTTTAACAATTTCACGATGTTGGGGTCACAGTGACCTTGACCTTTGACCTTGACCTACATTTTGGTATGTGACACATTATGTGTCCCCCTAATGTATCTACTGACACAAAAAATGTTATTTTTAAAAATTTCCTAATTTTGGGGTCAGTGACCTTTGACCTTGACCTAATTTTTGGTATGCATCACTTCATTTCCGCCTATTGAATCCACCCACAAAAAATTAGACATTTTTAATGATTTCCTGAATTTTCGATCACACTGACCTTTGACCTCTGACCTTGACCTACATTTAATATGCAACACATCGTCCCTCCCCTAGGGCATCCACACACCAAAAATTAGAACTGTAGATAGAAAACTGTCAACGATCAATGATTTCCTGATTTTTGGCAACAGTGACCTTTGACCTCTGACCTCGACCTCAATTTTGGTACGCGACACATCGTCTCCACCTGGCGTATCCACTCACAAAAATTGCAACTGTGGATAGAAAACGTTCACAGATATAGACCGGACACGAACACTTCAGTGATTTCCTGTTTTTTAGGCCCGTGACCTTTGACCTGTGACCTCGACCTTCATTTTGGTACGCGACACATCGTCTCCCGTAGGGTATCCACTCACCAAAAATTGGAGCTGTGGATAGGAAACTGTCCCAGATATAGACCGGACACGAGAACCGGACAGACGGACGGAAACCGCCATCACATAATACGTCCGCCTTTTGGGCGGGCGTATAAAAACCTAACCGGACACCGACACCAACACCAACACCAACACCAACACCGCCACTTTCCCCCTCTCTCTCCCAATACCTCGCCTACTTCGTATACGGCGAGCTAAAAACGAGTTTGAACAAGTCAGACCACTTATACAAAAGTCCCACAACAAACACAGCGGGCCGAAACTCATTGTTTGTGTGGAGACGCGATATTGAATACACACTGTCTACCGCAGGACTGTGTTATTAGTTGAGCGTGAGATTTCATATTGACTTTTAGAAAACATCGTTGGACGTTCATTTCAAGATATAGAAAAATCATGGCTAAAATTTTGAAATCTCCGACAAGAGCAAATTATTTTAGCGATGTACGTCCGAAGACGTGTGGGTCTAAGCGAGTCCAAAAATTGCCACGAGCGACAAAATTTAGAAACAACCGGGATAGAAATGTCAGACAAAATTATCCCAGAAATATTATTTAAAGATGTAATCAGCCTCAAAATGGATGGATTTTGTAACCTCTCCCCTGTGCGTTTTTTCAGCAGGGAAGATTACCAAAGCATCATATGTATTATATTTGACGATAGTGGGATCGTCATATACAACGAATGCAAGAATATCTTGTCAGAGAAATTTGTAACTCTGTCCGCTTCGACGGCTTTTCTGTCTCGCCATTGAGTGTGTGTTGTACGCGGAGAGGAAAATGACGTCACTGCGTGACGTATGAGTGACGTAGCGACGCTCACGAATTTGAATGCTGCACAGCTGCAGCCATGGGATAACGTCATGGCTCGTGCCCACGGTTCGGTGATGTCGCATAGCGTACGTTGGTAGAATGCACCATACGTGTATACGCTTGTTGACACGGCCGTGGAAAAATAAACGGCATGCCATGCTGTTTCTTTTTGGAGATCAACTCCTTCTATTTTCTCGTGAATGGTGGAAACAAGTTTAGTTTTTTGTGGTCAAATGTGTTTCATTTTGTACCTGTTGTAACATATGTCACTTTCGCCGAGTTTGAGAGACATCGATTTCAGCCCAGATTTGAGGCTGATTACATCTTTAATTAACCGCAATAGAACCATTGACAAAAGTGACATAGGCGAGATAACATGCGGCGAGGTAGCATTCTTTTGTCCGAAGGAGACAATGGACCGCTCAGGTAAAACCGACCTGGATCTAGAGGCCTTTGTTGGCCTGAACAATGGAACCGGTTTTACAGGGACTCGAGACAAAGGAATACCGGTGGAGGTCAGACTGTCTAGAAGTTGAATATTATCTACCTGTAGGAACGGTCCCACTGGGAGGAAATATTTACAGACGCCGATGAAACCGGACTTTGAAATCTATGTGACAAATCTAAACAGACACCGCCGAGATCCTCGTTGGATTTCATGTCATTCACAAGCGCAATTTCCCAAAGCCGTCTTATCGCTCCGATAAAACGGGATCCTCAGAGGTACGCAATAAATGAGCACGTCGGACCTGGGCATAATTCCTCCAGGCAGACGAATCCCAGGACACACTCCGCACACGTGGCTTTGCAATAGCACAAATCTTTACAAGCAAAACAAACCGTGTGGGCGTCCAAACGGGACAAAACTTGCCCACACGAACGACAAGAATTAGAAATAGGAGCAGAAACCTCAGACATAACTAATGTAAGAAGAATTTCCGAAAAGAAAAACACAAGTCAATCTTGATAAAGGATATAACCGGCGGTTACAACAACAACACAGCTGTATTGAATTAACACTTCCTTGATGTGCACTGGTCGAGTACAAACAGGAGAAAGAGGATAGGAATGGCGTGAGCAGAGCCTTTATAGTAACTCCACTGGGATGAATGGGAGAGCTCCCCTAGGGGCAGACAACCCCCCTCTAGGGGAGACAACTTTTAGTTTTAACTTCCGTTTTAACAGTTTGTATTGTTCTTCCTAATGGAGATTAGGCATTTAATCAAAGCAGGTTTACGATTTGGGTAAGGCCATTCAAAATATTATTTATGTTTACCGTAACCCGACCGACCCAAAAAAAACGTAGCTGCGCAAAAATAAATTGTCCGGCATATTTTTTTTTCGTTTTCGCGAACCTGTAAAAATGTCTGTTTCAAGGGGAATAACTCCTCGCGCATCCCGTAAGGGGAGTTTACTCTCTCGCTGGTGGCGCTGCTGGTGAAGGCCATCAAAATGGCAGACACGGACGTTGAGCAGTCGAAATAACGCCCAATCTCGAAACCAGAGCCATCCGGTCCTGTCCTCCCTACTAGGCTCTGGGACGGCGCTCAGCAGTACGATCGGTCATTGGATAGCACACAAAACCCTAGAATTTAGAACATAACGAGAGTGTATCTGTGGAGATTAAGCCGACGTCCCGACGTCATGGATGTTACGAGCGCGTCTGAAAGATGACGTAACCTACCAGAACTCTTCATGCATTCTTGCGAAACATTTTCTATTCTGACGTCATGACGTTATGACAGGCTGGCCATGCAAGTGGCTCATGACTGACGTTTCATAAAGAATTGGATACGTTCCAATGGAACCGGAAGAGGACACGTGAACGAATTTTTCAATGTATTATGGGACCAACTTTCAGTGAGCGTCGTCCCAGGGGTTCATCGGAGCGGCCAATTGTCCAGCGGAGAGCGACCCCTGGTGGCGAGGTTGAATAACGCCTGTCTACCTATCGCCGACAAGTCATTTTTTCAAGTGACAACTAAATTAAAATGCCGCCTGTCGCCGCGACAAGTAACTATTCTGTCCTAAAAATACTGAATTACGATCTAATACAGGCCTAATATGACTGAATGACTGAGTTGTGTTCCTGGAAACAGTTTAGTTTTATTTATATCGGACATTCTGTTCACTTCGATGTGCATCCCGCTCTCATGCATACAACACGAGAGCTGACTGTTCATGCCTGGCAACTTCAAGTCGAAAACGAAACCAGAAGAAGCTGAGCGATTCTTACATTTTATTTCGGAGAATAGGAGCTCAATAAAACTTCGTCAGTGAGTATTTTAATCGGAAGAAAATCGTGCTTGCCAACACGGGCAGCTAACATGAAAGTTGCGTTGCCCGTGCCGATTTTTACTTGCTCCAGACAAGCGGACAAGCGCTAACGTGTTACACTCGCGAGTTGATCGAGTGAACATGAAGGCAACAACAAATGATTTTGCTTGATAATTTGTCAGGACAATTCAACATTTTCATTTTGGAACTCGACTTATCTCTTGAAGAAATCAATATTTATTCACTAGAACTCAGGTTTTTTCGCGTGTGTTTGGCGTGCATTTTCCCATGGATAAAAAAAAAATCATTTTTTTGAGGAGGTAAAACTCAATTTCAAAATTTCCCCAAAACTGAATTTTTCGTTCAGTCAAGTTTTCAGTCGGGGTTACCCACAAAAAAGTTGTTAAAATCCCCCTGTTGTTATGATCCTTAAGAAAATATCGTTCCAGCAAAATTAATCTTATAATTGAACATTCTGTTGACATTTTACACTAAACAGTCTGGTGAGAGAAATGAGCCTGCTGAGTCAACATCAGGGAGTGAGGACATTGATCTTGGCTATGCAGAGCTAGAGGAAGGAGACAAATTTGTCGCTGTCATAAACGTCTCCCGATCGAGAAAAGAAAACTTGTGTTCAAATTCTCCAATGCCTGGAAAATGGAGAGACTGATTGGAATATATGAATGATGACAGTAGGGTGAAAAAAAAGTTTCAGTATAGGAGTGACAAGCTGAAGTACCAGGGGGCAAGTAAAAAATAGTTACCTGTTAGAGTGACAAATAATTCTCAAAAAACGTTGTCGTATTAGTGTCTGTCATTGAACAGGGATTTTGTGAACGGGGAATTAGTGATAAAAAACAAAATAAAACGTTTTTGCTCATCGAAAACGTTAAGAGATGTTCTAGCTTGTGTGTCTGGTGTATCTGACAGCACAAATTTGTTTGTATCAAGGCATGTCGCCTGGACTCTTCGTGAGCATTTGAAACTGAATGCGACTGACGATGATCTGAACATTCACGGGCAAAAAAAAAAAAGGCAAAAAAAAAAAATTTCCCTACCTACCTACCTACCCACCTTTTTCTAATTGCGTTACAGTAAACACATTTTTTTTTTAGAATGGCCTAATAAATGGCCAGTATTATTGTCCCCAAATAAATTAATACATATCATTTCAACCTTTCTATAAGGATTGACATCTTAAAGTGGTTCGAATTTGATCCCACAAAAAAGCATGTTGGGATGACCGTTTTAATAATATATTTATCTTGATTTTTTCATTTCCAGAAAAATTCAGATATGTCAGAAAACACCGGATTGTGAAAATTTATTCATATCGGGTACTAGATAACAATCACCTGTACCTGTATAAGGAGCTACAATTCATCTTCACAAGGCAGGCAGCTCTCAGCTCAGATGGTGCCTACATGTGGTATAGGACTCGGAAATGTCACATCTATACATGTTTAACTGGAATTTTCAGCACCAATCATGTCAAAATACATGTAAGAAGAAGGAAAAAAAATTCTAGATAAAAAAAGGAAATAAGAGACAGCTCTAGTTATATCCTACTCATATCCAGTGACCTGGAATACACCACTATGCAACTTCTATCTGTTCAAATTGGTCAAATTTCATTTTGGGAATAATGTTCCCTTTCAAGTTGCCAAAATCATGCCCTTAGGGTAAAGGTATCACCAAAACCTTTTCAGCTCTTGTGTCTACAGGCCTTGAAGGCCACCAAAGCCATTGCCTTGGATGCCCTACCTACTGGCTTTGATGCCCGCTTCTAATTTCCAAGTAATTTTTATACCAGCCAGGCCTTAGTGCCCTTAATTCCACCAAATTGGTCTTGCCCTTAAATTTCTCAAATTCAATGCCTGTGTCTATCCTACAAGATCACTATATCCAAATTTCATGACAGTCAAAAAAGCCATTGGAAAAATATCATATATTATTATAATTAATATGTATGAAATGTTCATGACTACAGCGCCATTTAGTGAAAACATAGTGAATAGTGAAAACATAGTGCATGCAAACACAACCAGGCAAATTCCCCCGACCTAGGGAGATAGCAAACAAACTTTGACAGAAAAATCTCTAACAGTTTAAGAGATATGGACATATAAAAAAAACGATGATGGTGCTGACAAATTTTCCAATTCAGCAGCCACTGGATCGCAAAAGAAAATAAAATACAGCTCCAGCCATATCATATTTATGTTCAGCAACATGGAATAAACTAATGTACAATTTATCTCTATTCAAATCGGTCAATTTCCACGTTTTGAAAAACGTCACCTTTTGAGTTACAAAAATCGTGCCCTTGGAGTCACTCTAACATCACCAAAACCGTTTCAGCTCTGTGTCTGTCGTGCAAGATCACTATACCCAAATTCCACAAAAATCGAAGAAGCCGTTGGAAAAAAATCGTGTCAGAAAGGTTAATAATGTTCATAACTACAGCGCCATCTGGTCATCAAATAAAAACATAAAAACACAACCAGAAAAATTCCCCAGATCTAGCTAGATAGCTAACAAAGTTTACCTAAAAAATCTCCAACGGTTACCGAGATATGGACGCTTGAAATGGTGATGGCGGAGTAGTTTCCCGGTAATACATAAGAGCATCCACTTTGTGGAAATGCTCTCACTAATAATTTGCTAAAGGTGGCAACTTTCTGAACAATTTCTGTTTATATAGTGAAACCAATTACAGACCTACATAAACATTTATTTGAAGAGTTTCACAGTCATATATTTTCAGCAGCCTTACATGTTCCCTTGTCATTCGGTGCAAAGCGCACCTCTGTTGTCGCTCCTTCATCTTCTTCCGACGAAGAAGATTCATTTCCATCTCCTGATGTGGCGGGTGCAGCATCTGGTGAAAAATATATATGTATGTACATAGTAATAGTAACTCCTGTAAGTCTACCGTACCATCCAAAATATTCGTCACCGGAATTGTGGAAAATGATGAATATTGAACTCCCAACTGTAACACAAACAAAATTTAATCAGATGATCATTTCCTGAAAAGGAATGAACTGAAGCAACCAAACTGTGCAGGGCTAGGGCAAATCATGCAACCGATTGGCTGAAATTATCAATACATTGCAATCCATGTACTCTTTATCATCACCACTACCATCCTAATATGTTCCCACCTGAAATAATTTGTTATCTGCATCATTGTTGGTCGAATATCTAGCAAATGTATGTGTTTTACAATATTAAAACAACTACAGAGATTTAACAGAAAGGAAGAACAAGAAATCAAGTTTAACCAGCCTTTTGCGCATTATTGAGAGAACAAAGAAGAGCCTGTTTGTGCAGTGATCCACGACTTCAGCTGATCAGTTATTCATTTGTATAATTTCACTTTGTCCTATCTTTTATCCCAGGAGAAAATTCTGAACCGGTGATAGATGATATATTTTTATTTACTATATTTTCTTAGTGATCAAAGAAAGTGTCATTATACTCAGAATATGGCGAATATTACATCAAAATATGACAGCGGTCACCAGTTCAAAACAGTTTGAAGGGTTAAAAGATAGGGCAAAGTCAAATTATACGAACAAGTAGCTGATCAGCTGAAGTCACGGGTCACTGAACAGACAGGCTCTTCTTTGTTCTCTCAATAATGTGCAGAAGGCAGATTGAATGACGACTCGTTAAGTAATTCAAGCAATAATATGATTACTCATGTGGAAATCGGTTAACCATACCTTCAAGCTTCCCCTCGACCATCATATAGAGACACTCGTGTGGAAAAGCGGACACATCCCTAGACACGGCATGAATACTAATGGAGGGGTACTCCAGGGAGAAACCCTGTCCTGTCTCTGCCATCCATGACAAGCGACTGAAGAAAATAATCAACAAATCAGGGTTAATTCATTTTCATTGATTCATGTGAAATGTTCAATTTTCATATTTTATGGACAGTCGAGGAATGACATACACTTGTCCTTCATTATAACACGGTTCATTATACAGCGGGTTTCAGTACAGCACGGCAACTGTTGTATCCCCAAATATGTACATGTGCAATATGAATACTACTGCAGTGAAAACCCACTATAGTGCGACTCACCTATAGTCGGGCAATATTTTGTCACCCAACTTCAGCGTTATAATGAGGGACAAGTCTATATCAGTTACATGATATGGCTAAACAAGTGTTCTGAGAACCCCAACATCTCACCTTACGGGGCCATCCGCCGAAGCTGCAGCAGTATTGAAAGCATTCATGTAGAGCAAACAATAACGTCTGGAATAGATGTGGTGGTGCAGACAATAATGTCTGGAATAGATTATTTGTTACAGACAATAACATCAGTTCCATGTGAGATTACGGCCAGATAGGTCAATCCCATGTCGGATGGATAGGCCAGTGCCGTGGGATTACTGCTGCATAGGGCAGTCCAGTGTGAGATTATTGCTGGATAGGTTAATCCCATGCAAGATTACTGCTGGATAGGCCAATCCTGTGTATGATTACTGCTGGATGGGCCAGTCCCATGTGTTATTACTGCTAAATAGACCAGTCCCGTCTGTTATTACTGCTAAATAGACCAGTCCCATGTGGGATAACTGCTGGATAGTCCAGTCCCAAGTGGGATTACTGCTGAGCTCGATAGGCCAGTCCCGTCTTGGATTACTACTGGATAGGCGAGTCTCGTATGGGATTACTGCTGGATAGGTCAGTCCCGTGTGGGATTACTACTGCATAGGCAGTTCAGTGTGGGATTATTGCTGCACACGGCAATCCTGTGTCGGATTACTCCTGGATAAGCTAACGCTGTGTGAGATTACAGCAGGATAGGTTAGTCCCATGTAGGATTATGGCTGGATAGGTCAGTGCCGTGTGGCATTACTGCTGCATATTGCAGTTCAGTGCGAGATTACTTCTGGATAGGTCAGTTCCGTGCAAGATTACTGCTGGATAGGCCAGTCTCATGCGGGATTACTGCTGGATAGGCCAGTCCAGTCTGGGATTACTGCTGGATAGTTGAGTCCCATATGGGATTACTGCTGGATAGGTCAGTCCAGTGTGGAATTACTGCTGGATAGGCCAGTGCCATTTGGGATTACTGCTGGATAGGTCAGTCCCGCGTGGGATTACTACTGGATAGGTCCAACCTAGGAAAACATGAAACCTGTCCACCATGTTTTATAATCATCCCACGAAAGGTTCAGCAAACTTTCCATGTACAGATCTACATGTAAATTTTTGCCCAACAAAAACCGTATCAATGGAAACGTACAAAGTTTAAACTGCGATAATTAGAACAAAAATTCATATTTAATATATTTCTTAAATAGCACATGTACCTCCTCAAATCACATTGAACTTGGGTAGCAAGTGTCAAACTCATCCAATGAAAGCTGACAGCTTCAGCAAACTTTCCATGTATGTATATTATCATTGGCAGATTACAAAGACAAAACCCTCAAAATTTGAACAAAAATTCGTATTTCATCTCCCAAATACACGTAGCATACATCCTCTAATCATATGAAATATGTGTACCAAGTTTCATAATCATCTAATGACAGCTGACTACTGCAGCGAACTTTCTAAGTAGAGATGTACGTAACATTTGCACTTCACCAAAACGCGACAACTCTATCACCATGATCACAGGGATTTTAACATTGGAGCACCCATGGAATTCCCAGGGGTAGAAGTATAACCCCCAGGTACATGTAGATAACCCACCCCCCATATTTTTTTATATTTTTTTTTCTGAATTTTTCTAGATTTTTTTTAAATTAGCTAAACCAAAAACCTTATCTGGGGACACTGACACCGACGACGACATCCTCTTTCCCCTTCACAATATTTCCCCTTTATTTCATAAGGCGAGATGAACAAGCGTTCTGAGAACCCCAACAACTCGCCTTTAGCTTGCGGGGTCATCCGCTGAAGCTGCAGCAGTATTGAAAGCATACATGTACAGCAAACTTTTTGTGTAGAGGTGTACATGTAATGTTTGCCTAACAAAAACATTAGCATTGGAAAAGTATGAAGTCTAAACTGCAATAATTTAGCCATACTTAATATTTCATGTCACAAAGAACACATGCACATCTGGTACAGACAATGTCTGACGTGGATGATCTGGTACAGACAAAAACATCTGACAGATTATGTGGTACAGGCAATAACGACTGACTTAGATGATCCGGTACAGACAATACATTCTGGAATAGATTCTGGTACAGACAATAATGTCTGGAATAGATTATCTGGTACAAACAATAACATCAGTCCCATGTGGGATTACTGCCAGATAGATCAATCCTGTGTAGGATTATCGAAGTCCAAAACCTCATAATTTGTACACAAATTAATATTTCATTTCATAAATAGCACAGGCGCATCCTCCAATAATAAGAATGTGTACCAAGTTTTGTAATCATCTGATAACTGCAGTGAACTTTCTATGCACATGTGTACATGTAGAGGCCATATGTACAATTCTGCTAAACAGAAAACTCTATCATTTGCCATAATTTGGACAAAAATTAATATTTCATCTCAAAAATAGAACAGATACAGGCTCTAATCATAAGAAACATGTGTACTCGGTTTCATAATCATTCAATGACAGCTGACAACTGCAGCGAACTTTCTAAGTACAGATGTACATGTGCACTTCAGCTGAACGCAAAGCTCTTGTCATAGGGAATTTAACGGTGAAGCACCCATGGAATTACCAGGGGTAGTTCCCCCAGGTGGAATCCCCACCCCCAATATTCTTTTTATTCTTTTTTTATTTTTCCTAAATTGTTCTAGATTTTTTTTCTAATTTGCTAAACCAAAACACTTATCATTTCCAGGCCGGGGACACCGACGCCTACACCGACATCCTCTTGGATAGACCTGGGTGAAAGACTGAAAGTTGCTGGCCAGATATTAAACTTTATTGGGAATATAGATATTGCGATACTGTGCAGGCATCTCTGCAGAGCACTGCTCGATTACATGCAACATTACAGGAACTGGTCGATTCTAAACCTCACCCTCACTGAATCCATATATATATACAAGTGTCAAGTACAAAAAAAGTGCAAAGAGAGGATATTGTGGATGGATGGATGTACATGTACCTGGGCAATGGTCACACGAACACTCTGTGCCACCCATTTCCCTCAGTGCACCCTACTGTACACATGATCCCTCTTATCAGTGTCATGTAAACCCTGTAATTCCCATATTCTAATTAAACACTGTACCATCTTCACACTCAGAAACATAACCCTATATACCTCTTTTCCTATAGCTGCAGAAGTGTCACCTAATATTTCCTTCTGTCAAGCCCCCTCATTCTGAGAGCCACTCCTACCAAGTGTCATCAGGGCTATACTCATAATTAAATATCCTGATAGCCAATCACCCCTCATCTACTCAACATTGATTCAATCATGCATTCAACACATCACCACTGAGACTCATCAATCCCCTCAAATTTTATCTCCACCCGACTTTCTTCAGTATTTTTATCCCATCGGCATATATGCCGGATGGGATCATGTCGTCACTCTGTCCGGTTGGCTGGCTGGCTGAACGACGTGACCGCTCTAAAAGGCGAACCGTTCCAGCTAGAGTCTTCAAATTTGGTATACTGCATTGTTGGGTGGTAAAGCACAAGCCTATTGAAATTGGGCACATTTAGTTGATTTTTGTGGTTTCCATGGCAACATAACGAAAAATATCCATATAACGACGTGACTGCTCTAAAAGGTGTTCAAACCGTTACAGCTGGAGACTTCAAATTTGGTATACTGCATTGTTGGGTGGTAAAGCACAAGCCTATTGAAATTGGGCGCATTTAGTTGATTTTTGTGGTTTCCATGGTAACATAAACGAAAAATATGCATATAATGACGTGACCGCTCTAAAAGGTGAACCGTTGCAGCTGGAGATTTCATACTTGGTATGCTGCATTGTTGGGTGGTAAAGCACAAGCCTATTGAAATTGGGCGCATTTACTTGATTTTTGTGGTTTCCATGGCAACATAACGAAAAATATCCACATGGTGACATGACCACTCTCAAAGTTGAACCGTTGCAGCTAGAGACTTCAAATTTGGTATAAAACATTGTTGGGTGGTAAAGCACAAGCCTACTGAAATTTGGGACATTTTGGTGGTTTTTGTGGTTTCGTTGGCAACATAACGAAAAATATCCACATGGGTCGACTGTGCATGCGCGATGAGTAGTAGTATAGAAAGAGCATGTGGTCTCCATATCCCTATAGGTGTGGCGCGGGATAGGGTGGGGCGAGAGACCTCGGGTTTTTGCTACCTGAGATTCCATGGGCCAGGCTTGCACCCTACAGTAGAATGGGTTGACTGAGCATGCGCGAAATATGAGTAGTATAGAAAGGGCATGCGATCTCCCTATTCCTATAAACTAATCCATGGGGGTGAATGAACCCATGGGGGTGAATGAGCACTCGTATGATATAACTGGCGGGGGAATCCCCGCAGTACCGAACCGTGTTAGTTTTGAATTTCGTATCGCCTTAAATGAAGGACAACATTTCCTTCGATTTTGCTATGAAATCATTCTATTCCACATCATATGATTTACCCTAAAGCTTTTGCATGAACCATATTTTATTCCAGAATTATAATATGAAATAACTGGCGGGGAAATCCCCGCAGTACTGAACCCCTGGTTTTTGAAATTCGTGTCATCTTAAATGAAGGACAACATTTCTATCAATTTTGCTGTCAAATAATTGTATCTCACATCATATGATTTACCCTAAAGCTTCTGCAGAAACCATTTGTGTCCACACCTGTAACTTACTATATTAATTACAACTGAGTTCCTAAAGTTTGGTTGCACACTGTGTATATGATTAGTTTCCTGAATTGAATTGAATTCCACCTTGTGTTTTTTCGGCAACGATTTGGTGTAAGACTCACGAAATATAATTGACAAAGGATCTGCTGCAAGTTGTATTGTCAGTCTTTTGTCCAGGCTATTACCTTTTCAATGGGAGGTCTTACACCAAAGCCTTGCCGTTTTTTCGGACTGACAGATGATGGCATGCAGTTGTCAGTGTGGTTGTTTCATGTACAGGGAGCTTTCTATTGCTTTCATGTCAGCACACCTACCACTACCCTCAAGGAGAGCATGTTCCCATCCCCAGGTCGCCGAGCTGCACCCTCTATCTCCCAAACTAGCCCTCACCCGACCCTCATATATTGTCTTTGAGCATATATATCTCCAATATATCTTGGCAGAAGCTGAAATTTGTGTGTTGTCTGCAATATTGGGATAATTGCAACCCCAAAAGGTTTCAATTTATCAGGCACAGACCCATGTTTTTGTATTTGGTAAATATGTCCCTTGTCTGTCAAATACACCTGGGCCTATCGTACTATGCCTTTAACATTTTACATTAACCAACAATACATGTGAACATTTCCTCACACATAATTGAGAGCCACTTTAATGCTCCTCTAATCAGAGCGGGTGGTTGGTGGGTGCCCGCCCCTTTTATATCTAGTTGTCTCTAGTCAACTTTCCATACAAATAAACATGACTGTTTTTCCCCCAACTACTTCTGTTTCCCCTTATTGAATGCCCTTCATCTGTCTATACCAGAGATTTATATTGCTCATGTGAAAGGGACGGCAAGTTCACACTAGGCCGATGGGATCAAGTGTGGCCGTGGCCTCTAGTTCCATTCCCCAACACCCTAGAAATCCTCAATCTTGTGTCCTATGTATGTGTTTTGGGGGTTTTGCTTGTGGGAGTTTCATCTTGACGGTTTTGTCAGTGGTTGTTTTTTTTTTACAGAGTGGGTTTTGTCTCATGCAGGTTTTGTCATGGACCAGATAAAACTTTGCCTATCTATCCCCCTTCATTCTAACGAGATGCTCATAGTAGTTTAACTTCAATATTCCTGCTTCCTCAGCCATTCTGCTCCGCCCAAATTCTCCATAGATAGCTTTTAATGCAATCATTCAGTTCACCAGGTTTATTAGGTTGAATACCTCAGATGGGGCACTATACCCAAGTTGGGCTATTGTATCTCATTTGAGGTATAGTGCTATACCCCAATTGAGGTATATGGCTATATCAATTTTAGTTTGTGCAAATTTATGCAGTAATTCAGATATCTGATCAGTTCACTACATATTTGGCTTCACTACCTGGGAATTTTTCAACAAAGTATACATGTAATCGTTATACAGACAGGCCACACGTCTGAATCAATCAGTTTCAAATTTTCAGAATGATAAATCTCTTCAATTTAGATATTAAATCACCCTAGCACTCAAATAAAGATATGTTTTTATGTTGAAAACAGGTGTAAATTTCAAGGATGTAGATGCAGTGACTAGTTTACAAATTGAATTCAAATGACTGACACATCACATATTCTGCTAGCATGAAAGTGTCCTATATAATGGGCAGAGGACTGTTTCTAGGAGCATGCAGGCTAGCAGTGTGTCATTGTTTTGCCATAAAAATTTGTTTTGTTAGCTGCTTACTGCAGTTATATCCTTATAATTTGAACGAGGCCAATTATAGATAGAAAAATGCCACAATATAGTGTCTGAATTTATATGTGAAATATCTCTAAACATGTATATTCAACAGTTTTTCAATGTTAAAAAAATAGATGATGAAATTAAAATGGGTCGTCTGTCTGTGTAGCGATAATAATTTGCTGAAAATTGACCAGATATGTGATCAACTGGTCCATGCCCTCCAGGGTTTGAACAGATGTCAGAATTACTGAATAAATATGCAAAAACTAACATTGATATACCGGTAGCACTATACCTCGAATGAGGTACTGTACCCCAACCCAGGTATAGTACCCCATATGAGGCATTCAACTGAACCTGTTCACGCCCAGTACATGTAGTATCCACAGGACTCTGGTTTTATTTATCACTGAAGAAAATAAAATGTCAGAAAATAAACCAGAAACTCCACACACCCCCAAGTCCTAATGTATGGTCCATCCTTATTCGTGATACACCAAAAATAGGAGCCAGATACTACACTTACTTGCATTCCAAATACAGGTGAGAAAATTCCAGTCAAGAATTGTAAACCTCTCCATCTTGATACAAGGGCTTGTCCAAAAATTATACCCACCCAGATATTGGATGGTCTGAAATTACGCCCAAAATTTTGTACTTGTAGATCAAAATACATGTACATAGAACTTTATATTTCCATCAACACCTATCTTGAATTCCACATTATAAAGTACCAAAATTGAATAGAATAGAATTCCAAGTAAACTATTTGTGGGGAAACTCATCCTTAGGTGAGGGGGCAGGATATAATTTTTGGAAACGCCCTTGTATCAAGATGGTGGAGATGTTTATATTTCTTGACCAGAATTTTCTCACCTGTATTTGGAATGCAGGGCTTCGTGTTTAGCGCGAGTGATAGCTCACCTGCACGCAAACACTCGCGTAAATTCATGTCATGAGAGTGATTTTAGCTCACGTAAACTGTCACATTTTATATTGTATTATATTGCAATCACTCGCCTGACTTTTAAATACCCTCTCCTAAATATTTTGACGTGAGCTATTTTTAGCTCGCGCACGAATTCTAAACACAAAGCCCTGGAATGCAAGTAATATTAAGTGTTTCTGGCTACTATTTTTGGTGGATCGTGAATCTGGATGGACCATACAGTATGACAGTGGGCCTGGGGATGTGTGGATGTGAATTTCTGGTTTATTTTCTGCCTTTTTATTTTCGTCAGTGAATCACCTTGGATCGCACGGCATGACTGATAAATAAAATCATGTTACTTGATTTAGTATCCATCTCACTGCCAGCAGTTTCAACAAATCCGATACTGCCAATGTTTTCCCATCTAGTTCCACTATTTCCATAAAATCATGGGCACAGCAACTCTCTTCCACAATATTCTTGCATACAAACTTCGACGTACATAAAATAGCGTAGCGTAAACTGGGGTGAATTCGGACAAGAGATAAAGAAAAGTACAAAAGTTCATTTTTTTACATTTATTATTAAACAGACCTTGTTTTTCTTCTGTTATTTTCTTTTCTCAATTTTTACAAAACTTCTACTGGTCATGAAAGTTCAAAGCCCTGGCCATATGTTGATTGATATTTTCCGAAACACATATTTAATTAGCGAGATAATAGAGCCAAAAAATAAAATAAAACAAGCATATTTTTTCGAGAAATGTTCAGTTTGTACCTTTGACAAACTCAATATTTCCAGGCAAAGCGGTGAATTCGGACATGCTAAAAATAACTGATAAAGACATTTCCGTGGTGTCCCTTCTGATTTGTCAATATCTGACGGCTATGCTAAAAAAACCCCACAACTTTTATGAAACTGTGAAGCCAAATACCAAATTAAAGCCAATTATAACATTTCAAAATAGCAGGAGTTATCTTCAAAAGGGTCTAAAAGCTGACTGTGCTCATGGGAGCTCCGACTCTGCACAGCAGTCTCTTCTGGGAATGGTCTGTGATACCAGGGGAAGTAACTCTTTACGTACTCTGGCATAAAGAATGACGCGACGAGGAGAACGGGGCTTGCATATCGAGCTCTAAAACAGTTCTGAAGAGCCGAAACTACTAAATTCATTCTTTCAATGTTTTTGCGAGACGTAAAATCTAATTAAAATTAAATCCTATCTGCTCCCCATTTGGATATTGTCGCTGTATCAACATGTATGATTGGGGAGCATTGATAGGATATTAATTTATTAAGATTGGCGAGATGTATACCCGATGTGCTTCGCCCAGACATTAAGTTAACAATAAACTTCCTTCTATCTGAAACTATTATCGGTACACGATGTAGGCCTACCGAATCCCCCCCCCGATAAACTTAAAAGCGTTCACGCCGATAACAAAAAAAACAACTTTTGAATTTGACTTTTGAATTATTTTCGAAAATATTTATATAATATATAGGCCCATATATTCTGGTTCCTTGCTTTAAAAATTATGACATTCTTATCAATTTTAATGACTTAAATGAATAAACTGTGTTCTCTTGAAAGCAAAAAAAATTTAAAAAAATCATGATTTAGAAATTAGCCAAATGAAACAATTAACTACATTTTTGCGAAAGATACTTCACCGCAAGAAGAAAAGCCTCCAAATGTACAAGGTGCACACACTCGTGTGATTGGACATGTCACAGTTGGAAATTGCGTGATATGTATGCAGTAGGTATTGGTGTTTTAAATTATCAAGGCAAGTGGTCAAGGAAATTCTTTATTTTTTCAAATCGGACCATTTTCCCCGCTCATGTGTTGGCGGTGGTAGTTTGATTTGTGTTTACTATGAAAGCCGACGTGGCTACCAGGCTTGTCAGTAAACAACAGCATATTAAAAAAGAAAGCCTGGTGTCACGTTATACTGGACTACCGTATACCCAAATCGAGGTATATGCCTATACCTCAATCGCGGTATAATACCCTGATAAAGGTATAATACCTCGATCAAGGTATTTTCCCCAACCTGTTCAGACGATCTGTAAACTTAATTAATATTTATCCGATATGAACTAAATTTTGAAAGTTTATATGTGGAACGTCATTAAATATCTGTGCCAGATATGATTACATTCTGTAGCTAAATGAAATGTGTGGATGACAAAAACTTTCAAATCCGTCCCAATACATCCCAGTTTACGGTACAACAACAATAAGACAAAAAACTACCTCTCTGCAACATATAGCGTGCCAGTCCCAAAACATTTCTCCGCTATGAACGCCTGTGTGCTGGCCTGCTCAAAGACTACACCTTCAGTAGGCGGCGGGAACGACGTCAAAATCACCATGATATCACGGTTACCGTCTTGGACGGAGTTGGATGTTGTTGTTGTTGTTGTTGAATGAATGAACGCGTATCACAGTTCGAGTTGCCCTGTATTGTACGCCTGAATTGTTCATGTACAGTATTGTAAATTGATTTCAAGCAAAGAAAATGCGGTGTTGTAGTGCTACGCAGTCACTGGATTTGTTGTATTGACAGTCTACAAACTAAAATTCAGTAAAGGTGAACAAACACATGTTAATCAGCACCGCCAAAAACGTGGGTTCACCGTCTTTCCAATTTTGACCAATCACAAGCCACTTCAGTATTTGTGCTGAGTCTCAGCATTGCAAAATCTCAGATCTTCAACTGGTCCGAAATCGCGGACTAAGTCTCTCGGCTGGTCAGCGCATTTGTGGCTGTTTTCTGAGGTTTTAAATACTTTTTTTTTCAAACACAAATAGAGACTTTTTTGAATAAAAACTCGGGAAATAAATCTGCTACTCAAGATGTAGCCTTGGTGTGTTTTTCGTGTCCAAAAAGCTGATTTAGGTCGCGCCGGCATCGCGGATGACAAGCCCACTTTTTATAGGATGTCCTTTGACTGGGAATCCTCAGACCCTCAAAAATATAAGATATTCAAATTTCAAATATAATTATTATGGTAACATTTTGTATCAGTTCACTCATTATATCCCCGAGATGAAGATTACACAGCTTGCCATTTTCTTCTCTTGTGAAATCTCAATATTTTTCTCTTTTATCGTGTGTATGTTGGAAGTTATAGCCGACATTTTCATACATATTTAAAAATTTTATTCTTTAAATCTATATTTCAGTCACAGTAGATTTAGACTCAGCAATTTAGACTAAGACTCTTAGACTCTTTGCCAGTTATTGAAACCTATGTTTCACACTAACTTCAGTTTTTTGTTTAAAGCCAATAAATTAATATAGTATCTGGTGCCTTTATATTTCCGGCAAATACTAACTTAGTGTAAATTTGTGGAACATTGTCGTGCTTTTGTCTTTACCCATTTGCGCACGCTTTGCCATCCATAAGATGCGCGTATAGATGACCCAGATGGTTACAGGTTGGTCTTTACCGTTACGCGAAATCGGGACTTCTGGAAACGGTAAAGACATTGAAAGATGCGTACCGGTCAATACATTTCTATCGTTAACTTTTTTTTTAAAATGGAACCTTGCTGTTTGCAACCACTGATACTATGGATTGTATTATTGATCCTCGGATAATCTTGCCATTTCTGCCTGAATCGGGTTTGCAGGTATGATATCAACATTTATTATATATGAACGGTAAAGACAATTTAAATTTCATCAAATACAGCCGGGAATCTGGTGACCGACGTTCTCTTGTACGCCCTGAAACCGTCTCCGACCAATAATGGAAAACATCCTCTGCTAACTAATCACGTGATTATCTTTTTAATGTGTCTTCAACACCAACAGAACGTAACGGTGAAGAAACAAATTCCTGGGACAGTGTATAAACTAAAAAAATCTTCATATATTTTTGGCTTCAAGGTAAATATTACACATATTGTTATTTTATATAAGATAAATTTTGTATATATAGGCCCAAATTCCTGCAATCTCTGAAATAATTAGAGTGAAAATTCAATCGATCAGATTGAAATTAGTAACCAATCTATTCGATTGTATATTCCATCTATTAGATTGAAAATTTCAATCTATTACATTTAACTTTTTGTCCACAACAGATTCATTTTAGCGTTTTCGATCTATTAGATTGATTATTTTTAATCCAATAAAAAAATGGTCAAATAAAAATCAAATAGATTGAATTTCAATTTAATTATTTTAGACAGCACACACCAGTAGTATATAAAGGCTAAATCTGGTTAACTTGACCGTTGACCTGTCGTTACGCCTTAAATTGCCACCAATACATCGAAATGCAGCGAAGCCCGTCAACGCCCGTCGTTACGCCTTAACGCCCGTCTCAACGCCTTAACGCCCTATCTTTGCGTCTTAACGCCCGTCAACGCTCAACTTAACGCTGCAACGCCCTGGTGAACTAGCTCAGAAGCTCTGATTTTCATGAAATTACCACTAATACATCGAAATGCAGTGACGCCCGTCAACGCCCATCGTTACCCCTTAACGCCCGTCTCAACGCCTTAACGCCCTATCTTTACGCCTTAACGCCCGTCTCAATGCCTTAACGCCCTATCTTTACGCCTTGATGCCCGTCTGAGCGCCTTATCGTGCGATAAAGGGGATTTGGAGGACGATTGATCTGGTCAAACAGGGCTATACCACCAAACACTGGTCAAGCAGGGCTATACCACCAAACACTGGTCAAACATGGTTATACCACCAAACACTGGTCAAACAGGACTATACCACCAAACACTGGCCAAACACGGCTATACTACCAAACAATGGTCAAACAGGGCTATACCACCAAACACTGGGCAAACAGGGCTATGCCACCAAACACTGGTCAAACAGGGTTATACCACCTATGATGACCCGTATTGAACGGAAGTGACCTTTGACCCATGCGCAATATGGGTCATCATAAGTGGTATAGCCCTGTTTGACCAGTGTTTGGTGGTATAACCCTGTTTGACCAGTGTTTGGTGGTATAACCCTGTTTGACCAGTGTTTGGTGGTATAGCCCTGTTTGACCAGTGTTTGGTGGTATAGTCCTGTTTGTCCAGTGTTTGATGGTATAGCCCTGTTTGACCAGTGTTTGGTGGCATAGCCCTGTTTGACCAGTGTTTGGTGGTATAGCCCAATTTGACCAGATCGATCGTCCTCCAAATCCCCTTTATCGCACGTTAAGGCACTGAGACGGGCGTTAAGGCGTAAAGATAGGGCGTTAAGGTGTTGAGACGGGCGTTAAGGCGTAAAGGTAGTAGGGCGTTAAGGCGTTGAGACGGGCGTTAAGGCGTAACGACGGGCGTTGGCGGGCGTCACTGAATTTCGATGTATTTGTGGTAATTCCATGAAAACCAGAGCTTCTGGGCTAGTTCCCCAGAGCGTTGAAGCGTTTAGCGGAGCGTTGACGGGCGCTGGGATGTGCGTTAAAGCGTAAAGATAGGGCGTTAAGGCGCTTAGACGAGCGTTAAGGCGTAACGACGGGCGTTGACGGTCGTCACTGCATTTCGATGTATTGGTGGCAATTTCACGAAAATCAGAGATTCTGAGCTAGTTCACCAGGGCGTGGAAGCGTTGACGGGCGTTGAGACGGGCGCTGAGGCGTAAAGATGCGGCGTTAAGGCGTTGAGACGGACGTTAAGGCGTAACGATTGGCGTTGAGACGGGCGTTAAGGCGTAACGACAGGCATTGAGGGGCGTTGAGGGGCCTTGACGGGTGTTGAAACGGGCGCTAAGGCGTAACGACGGGCGTTGAGACGGGCGTCACTGAATTTCGATGTATTGTGGCAATTCGATGAAAAGCAGAGCTTCTTAGGTAGTTCACCAGGGCATTGAAGCGTTAAGCTAAGCGTTGACGGGCATTGAGACGGGCGTTAAGGCGTAAAGATAGGGCGTTAAGGCGTTGAGACGGGCGTTAAGGCGTAACGACAGGCGTCACTGCATTTCTATGTATTGATGGCAATTCCATGAAAATCAGAGCTTCCGAGCAAGATCACCAGGGCGTTGAAGCCTTAAGCTAAGCGTTGACGGACGTTAAGGCGTAAAGATAGGGCGTTAAGGCATGAAGATAGGGCGTTAAGGCGTTGAGACGGGCGTTAAGGTATAACGACGGGCGTTGACGGGCGTCACTGCATTTCTATGTCTTGGTGGCAATTCCATGAAAATCAGAGCTTCTGAGCTAGTTCATCAGGGCGTTGAAGCGTTAAGCTAAGCGTTGACGGGCTTTGAGACGGGCGTTAAGGCGTAAAGATAGGGCGTTAAGGCGTTGAGACGGGCGTTGACGGGCGTCACTGCATTTCGATGTATTGGTGGCAATTCGATGAAAATCCGAGCTTCTGAGCTAGTTCTCCAGGGCGTTGAAGCGTTAAGCTAAGCGTTGACGGGCGTTGAGACGGGCGTTGAAGCGTTAAGCTAAGCGTTGACGGGCGTTGAGACGAGCGTTGAGGCATAAAGATAGGGCGTTAGGGCGTTGAGACGGGCGTTAAGGCGTAACGACGGGCGTTGACGGGCGTCACTGCATTTCGATGTATCTGTGGCAATTCCATACAAATCAGAACTTCTGAGCTAGTTCACCAGGGCGTTGAAACGTTAAGCTAAGCGTTGACGGGCGTTGAGACGGGCGTTGGGCATACCTCACTCACTCACTCACTCACTCACCATCGTTAGTGCGTCCATGCGTTAAGACGGACACTGGTGGTGGTGGTGTGTGGTAGTGTGTGGTGATGGTAGAACAGGTGTGTGGTGGTGGTAATAGTGGTGTGTGGTGGTGTCTGTACATATATGGATTAACTCGTGTCCCTCATCATTGAAGTACCCGGACACAGGTCAGTACATGCCTATCATTCATTCAAATACCCGGATGTAAACAATGATGTAACACCGATACCAGATATAGGTCAGACATTCATACCCAGGCCACGCCCGTTTTTCGAGCATGCGCACTGTCAAAGAAAGGTCAATATGCGTCTAAATGACCTTTATATACTTTTTAGGATACTGAATAAGGGTTTACTATACTCACTTGACCACGTAACCTCCACAAACCTCCCCTCTGCGCATTGCGCCGCAAGGTCAATAGGGCTCGAAATGCGTTTTTATACTACGAAATTGTGATGCATCATGGGATAGAGTGCACTCAGAGGTCAAAGGTCAATGAGGCCCATATTGACTCATTGACCTCAGAGGTCAAATGTCAAGTTAAGTAGATTTAGCCTTTATATACTACTCACACCATTTCGGCAAACTAAATTTCACTGAAAGTATTCAATTCTGTAATTGG
Organism: Hanleya hanleyi; assembly: GCA_036873755.1. Classification (NCBI taxonomy): domain Eukaryota; kingdom Metazoa; phylum Mollusca; class Polyplacophora; order Lepidopleurida; family Hanleyidae; genus Hanleya; species Hanleya hanleyi. The sequence goes on along the minus strand of JAVTVY010014869.1, from coordinate 27,513 downwards.
GATACCAGAAAATTGAAAGTTTATCGGCGTAAACCACGGGGAAGAAAAATTAAACATTACAATAAACTACAGTTTGTAACAAAACATAAAATATATTATTACTTCGTTGCTCTGTGCCAAAGAACTTAGTCTGGGAGCCAAGTTGAAAAAGGCCTTATTTGAGAAATTTGCTCACCCCACCGGAAAAGAAAATTTTCATCTATACCATGAATTTCTATGACCATTGCGGGTATCAACCAGGGTGGATGTAGAGTTCTGAAGTGGTGCAGATTTTTTTTATTGCTGCCGAAATGACACCCTACATATATTCGTTTTGTTCCATCGAAAATGAGAGTAGATGACTTTAAACAACCCAGTCAATCTTATTTATAGCCCAATTGGCCTGAGCTATATTGTATATTACTCATCAATAATGGCAGAGTTATATAATATCATGATTTGCTTATGTAATCCAATCGTGTGGCATCACGTGGGGACTATATCCAAATATCAAATGAAAAAAATACTCCCTTCCAGAAAAGGGGGTATATGTATTTGAATTGCTATATATCTGTTAACTCTGATCCCAGCTATCTAAACATCATTATTTATTGTTCAGCGCTACGTAGCGCAGTTTTTAATACCTAAGGTCGTAGTTGTATTCGAATCCTATGGTACAATTGAGGGTATGTGTGAATAAATTGACATATCTTTCTTATTAATAACACTAAATTTATCATATTGTATTGAGTATATATGCCAGAGTTATATACAATCAGGATTTGGTTTTGTATCTCAATGTGTGACATCATTCAGGGGCCGTATCCAAATATCAACTTGAAAAAAAATCCTTTCCAGAGCAGAAGGTTCGTGTACTTCAATGGCCGTAGTTCACTTATGAAATCATCCAATCTTTCTAAACATTATCATGTACAGTTCAGCATTTTGCGTAGTGTTTATTATTATCAGAGGTGTTTTTTATATCCCAGTTGTATGATGTCACTTGAAGGTAATATTCACGTGTCAATCGAAGAAAAACTGAACCCTCTGAAAGACGGGTGCATATGTAATTAAAGATTTATATCCCCATCAAATATTGTCTGATCTGCCCAAACTTCATTTCCTACTACGCTGCACCATTGACAGAGTAACGTCGTGTCAGCATTTGTTTTTTTTTTCATTTCAACTGATGACAATAAATAGGGGCCATATCAGAATTACTGATAGAAATAAAATGCTCCCTCCCGCAAAGACGTTATGGATATAATTATATTTTAATGATTATTGATTCAGTGTGTCCAAACATTAACCAATATTCAGAATTGGTCAGTATGAGTAAAAGTGTTCTTGTATATTAACCATATGATATCACATGGTTTGTATTCAATTTACAAATGAACACAGATAAATAGGTAGTATGGTGTTACGGGAGATTGTATGGTGCCAGGAAATATGCAGTCCAGTTTCACAACTCAAGTGTACCACGTCAGAAGATTAAAAGCAGGTAGAATTGAGTGAACATGGCTGTTGAAGACAATCATCGCCGAGCTGGTGAGTTGATTTTTAGGTTGGTGACCTAAAGTATCTTTCCAGACTGATCACGTGGGTAATGCATTGAAAAGAGCTTTGCTAATCACAGAAGAACAAAGTGATACGATATAAATCATTCATGCTTGGTAGATCAGTAGCTTTAGTACAGAGTGGCTTATCGGCTGGAGTTACCCAATGATAGTAGTTGAAAATCTCCTTTGAACAGCAGTAATAGCCGCAAAGCAACTGAATCTTTAATATGTGTATTTTTTCAAACGTGAAGATCAAAATATCTCTACAACACATGACACCGAAAACTTTTTATCCTGGTTTATTCTGAACATATTTCTACTATACTTCGTGTGAAAGATCCGGCATTACACGTCTAAGGCTAGACGCATGAATCACGCTTAATATGAGGCGTTTTGCGGAACTCAAATACCCATCTAAATCTCTACCATCGTTTTAGATTGGCCTGAGCTTGTCCATCTCATATCGTCAGACTTGACCCACCCCATCCCCAGCGTAACCGCCTTCCGCTGATTTCAAGAAGAAAAAACCACACTAGAAGCGTAATTCCCATCATTCATACTTTTCATGAAATAGTCGAGTTATTCGTTTAACTCTTCACACGTTCATAGCTCGATATTGAGCATCCAATCAGCTACTTTTTGAAACGTATAAGTCTGATTGGTTACAGCTGTGCGCAGTCAACGGATGGTAGACCGTAATTATAGGACAGAAGGTTAGCATTGACACATGAAGAATCAAGTCTGTTTACATCATCAAGATCAGCATCATTATTAATTAAATTGACATGTTGAGATCAAGTGACTTGCCTTTGCATTTTGTTATCAGATGCTAAGCATAATGATGAATGTACTTGTCGCAATCTAGGCTGAATGCACCATAGTTTCCGTTTTAATAGTTCTGAAATATAAAGTCGTGCACTAATAATCAGAGATCAATTGGATATGACAGGGACAAGATGTCTTTCAATGAAGGAATCGTTTTATTCTTCGGGGCATTTATCTAAACCTCGTGAATGCATATTTATGAAAATTCAATGTTTCGTAAAACTTAATTCTCTCTCTCTCTATGAACATGCACTCTGTCCATGTACATGTTTCTTATACATGTACACGTAGCCTGTTCATGTACCCTGTACATGTACACGTAATCTGTGCATATCCATGTACATTGCGCATGTCCATCAACATGTAACCTGTCCATGTGCATGCTCTCTACACATGTCAATGTACATGTACTCTGCGCATGTCCATATACATGTACTGTGCATCCATGTCCACGTACTTGTGCCTTGCGCATGTTCATATTCATGTACTCTGTTCACGTCCATGTACATGTACTATGCGCATGTTCAGGCACATATACGTTGTCCATGAAAAGATAGCCTATCCATATACATGTTCCTTGTCCATGTACATGTTCATGTACTCTGTGCTGCCACGTGACCGGAAATGACCTTTAACCATTAACATCATGTAAAGGCTAAATTGACTCTTTTGACCATTGATAGGGTAAATTGGTTCTTATTGACCTACTTCCGACATGGGGTTCCATCTGTCTTGTGACGTCACCGGTGACCGGTTCCGGTGAAGTGACCGGAAGTGACCTTTGACACCTGCGCACCATTGTTAATATCCGGTATCGCATGCGTTTTATTGCAATTACAAGCGTCTGGTGCGTCATCCATAATTCAGCCGTCGTCCATTAGAGAATATCCGCGTCCATGATCCAGAGACCTATTCCATATTCCATATAACCGTCTTAGCACCACGTCAAGTCACGTCAATCTGCGCATGCGCAGTTGGGTGTATTAAGTAAAGTGGTCATTTTTGGGGTGCGTGGGGCGTGTTTGGGGTAGAGCTGGACCACTATTGGTCCGACTGTGTCGTGGGAGGTGTCATTTTGTAGCTCTCGGGGTGTAGACAGCATCTGTGACGTCATCGGTGACGTCATCAGCACGAGTAGTAGCGAAAGTACTGTACATATACTCTGCGCATGTCCATTTATTCTTTGCATATCCCTGTACATGTACTATGTGCCTATGCGTGTACTATGTGCCTGTACATGTAATCTGTCCATGTACATATACTCTGCCAATGTACATGTTCCTTGTCCATGTATATGTACTCTTGCGGGACAACACAGTATCCTGATTCTTATTTTAGTCTTTCTCTTATTTTGATACCAATGATTACATTAACACCAAGAACGATATTGTTGTTGCCGTTCAATATCGGTTTAACGCTTATATGGAGCCGTATTCAAGGTAATTGACACACATATTGTCTGTCCTGTATTATACCATAGCTGTACTGCATTATACAATATTTGTTCTGTATTGTACCATATATGTCCTGCATTACACAATATCTGTGCTGTGTTGTACAATATCTCTCTTGTATTATACGATATTTGTCCTTTATTATACAATATATGTGCTGTATTATACAATATCTTTCCTGTATTATACCATATCTGTCATGTAGTATACAATATCAGTCCAGTATAATACCTTATCTGTCCTGTTTTGTATCATATGTCCTGTACTATACCATATATGTGCTGTATTATACGATATCTGTCATGTATTATTCAATATCTGTCCTCTATTATACAATAGTTGTCATGTATTATACAATATCTGTCCAGCATTGTACCTTATCTGTGCTGTATTATACCCTATCTGTGCTGTATTGTACCATATATGTCCTGTACTATACAATATATGTGCTGTATTATACAATATCTGTCCTCGCTTATTCAATATCTGTCCTGCATAATACAATATTTGTCCTGTATTATAACATATCTGTCATGCATTATACCATATCTGTCCTTTATTATAGGGTATGTCCTGTATTATAAACTATATGTCCTGTATTACACCATATATGTCCTGTATCATACAAGATGTCCCGTATTATACAATATCTGTCCAGTATTATACCTTATCTGTGCTGTATTATAAAGTATTTGTCCTGTATTGAAACATAAATGTCCTGTACAGTGCCATATATGTGCTGTATTATACAATATGTCCCGTATTATTCATTATTTGTGCTGTATTATTCAATATATGTCCTGTATTATACAATATATGTCCAGTATTATACATTATCTGTACTGCGTTATACAATATATGCCCTGTATTATACAATATTTGTCCTGTATTATACAATAAATGTTCTCTATTATACCATATCTGCACTGCATTATACCATATCTGTGCTGTACTATACAATATATGACCTGTATTATACAATACCTGTCCATTATTATATCAATTCTGTGGCTGTATTATACCTTATCTGTGCTGTATTATACCATATGCCCTGTATTGTACCATATATGTCCTGTACTATACAAAATGTGTTCTGTATTATACAATATTTGTCCTCTATTATACCATATCTGTCATGCATTATACCATATCTTTGCTGTGTTATACCATATCTGTCCTGCATTATACCAAATCTGTGCTGTATTATACCATATCTGTCATGAATTATACCATATCTGTGCTGTATTAGACAATATCTGTCCTGTGTTATACAATATTTGTCCTATATTATACCAAACCTGTCCTGTATTGTACCATATTTGTCCTGTATTATACAATATATGTTCTGTGTTATACCAAATCTGTGCTGTATTATACAGTATCTGTCCTGTATTATACCGAATCTGTGCTGTGTTATACCAGATCTGTCGTGTATTGTACCACATATATTCTGTATTATACAATATATGTTCTGTATTATACAATATTTGTCCTCTATTATACCATATCTGTGCTGTATTATACCATTTTTGTGCTGTATTATACAATATCTGTCCTGTATAATACCATATCAGTGCTGTATTATACAATATATGTCTTGTATTATACAATATCTGTCCTGTATTATACCATATCTGTGCTGTATTATACCATATGTCCTGTATTGTACCATATATGTCCTGTACTATACAATATATGTTCTGCGTTATACAATATTTGTCCTCTATTATGCCATATCTGTCCTGTATTGTGCCAGGGGCCCTCGGTGGCCGACTGGTCTATGGCGCTTCGCTGGTGACCGCTAGCTTCACACCGCTGAACGGGCACGGGTTCGAGCCCGGCTGGTCCATGTGTGAAAGTTTGTCAGTTACTTGCCGAAGGGCTGTGGTTCTCTCCGGGTACTCCGGCTTCCTCCACCACTAAACTGAGTGTCACCATATGAGTGAAACAAACTTGAGCGTGACATTAAGCCAAATTCCTTCCTTCCTTTTGTATTGTGCCATATCTTTGCTGTATTATACCATATTTGTCCTGCATTATACCAAATCTGTGCTGTATTATGCCATATCTGTCCGGAATTATACCATATCTGTGCTGTATTATACCGTATCTGTCCTGTGTCATACAATATCTGTCCTGTGTTATACCATATCTGTCCTGCATTGTACAATATATATGTCCTGTATTATACAATATGTGCTCTGTATTATACCAAATCTGTGCTGTATTATACAGTATCTATCCTGTATTATACCAAATCTGTGCTGTATTGTAAGCTCCTCATCCTCATCATATATATTACTCCGGGTTAATTAAACACAACTCTGAATAAACCAACAATGTCAGGATATGGCCGATATAGTTGCAAATTATTAGAAACCACAGAGAATAGCATATGTTGTTATTATGCATGTAAATGAGGATGGCGTGGCTCAAACTCAAGTCTGGTGGGAGATAGCTGAATGGTCATGGTCAATGTACGATATAATATACGAAGCACTTCCATTGTAAACCTCCAATGCCATGGTAATCACAGGTGTGTTTAGCATCACTTTGTATAGGCTGGGACTATCCATATACACTCCAGTGTAATCCTCCATTGCCCAGGTATAAATCCATCTCTATGTATACATTCTAATATAGGCTGGGGCTACCTATACATGATGATCCAGTGTAATCCCTTGTTGTGTGCACTTCCATGCCTGGCAGCATCTGCCACTGCCGGCAGGCATACAGATACTTGTTGTGGACTACATCTTCAGCTAGTAAACGTCAGCCACCGGCTGAACTGTGTGTGTCAAACTTGACGTCTGCGCTTCTATTTATAACCATCGATTTGTACCACGTGACGTAACTGACCAATGACCATGGCGTATTCTCTCCAGACTTGATTCAGACCGGCACTACATAATCACGAAATATTTAATTTACTCTAATTATTCCGATGCGGTCAGGTTTGATCATTTGGATCTGGTGCTCCTTTATATCAAAGTTCATAGTTCTGCATTCGGATCAAAACGTACAACTACAGATAAAATGTCATTCACGGAAATACATTCCAGACCGCCAATCGCCAATGTGTTGTAGGAATACAGAACTGTCACAGTGATAGTCCGCTGCTTCAATAATGAATTTCTCCTCTTTTAGGCTTCGTAGCAATAAACAGTAATTGTTCATAAATTCTCTGGTAATTAGAGTTAATAAAACAGTCAATTCACATACGTTTGGCACTTGGTAATCAAAATAAGAGAGTGGAATGTACTGCCTTCACTTGAGTCACGCACTGACTCGACATGGAGCCTCATCACAGAGATCGTCCGGGCCTCCGGTGTACGAAATAGTTCACACTCTTTACGACCAGTTCAAAGTCTATATGCCACAATATCACGTCAAATAAACTAAATCTATGTCAATTACATGTAGATGAGAACAAGTAATTATTTACAGTGAAATAACAATACTTCAGATTCAAGCAGAACTACAATATAGGTCACGTGACCTTCACTTCGCAAAATGTAAACAACATGGCGTTAGAAGAATGTACAGCGGGAAACATGACATGTTCTCTGTCAGATTAAATATACTATCACTTTCATTTTGGGTGGCATAACAAAATAAGCTTGTAGAAACACACATAAGTATCTAGGGGTGATGGCGTGACATTGTCAACGATATGCGGGAGCTGCTGGTGAGTCAATAAACACGTAATTTGTCAGAATGTCAGTTCATAGCACATGGCATGTAAACACGTTCCAGGTCTAAAATAAATGCTTTGAAAGTTAAATCTGACCCCCTATGGCCCTTACACACTCCCCTTCTTAAAACTTCAAATTCTCCCGAATTTATGTGGCAATATCGCAAGTTTGAATATCTCTGCACATGCAAGTCCAGTTTGCATCATAAAATTAAGTTTGAAATATGACACCTGCAGGTACAGATATCATTTCTTCCTTTCAGATTTCCAAGTGGGACGGTATATCCCGCTTGTCCCACTTTGTCGTTGGGGCACACAGTCGGTAGGACTGTCCCAAGCTTCCTAGTTGATGGCATACCTCAACCGGTACCTATATGGCTGCTATATGTAACATCTTAAATTCACAAGCATATGCAGAACAACTTTCAAATGGATGTACCATATCCCATCAGTTCACGAATGGCATTATTATATTCCAGAAAATCACCACACAAGGAATTGTCAGCCTGGCTATCACGGAAGAAGCACAATACAACCATCTACTCGTAGTTCTCAGTTATCCGTGGACCCGACACCATATATGCTCTTGCTCTGTCTCCCATTGAGTCAGCCGACTGGGGTGATCAGTCCCGCCCCGACTCCAATCTGGCCTTAGTGCACTCTGCACCATTCCAGTCATTGAAACTCTGCATCTGCATCCTTAATTGTCCCCTCCACCAGGATCTAAACATTAGGACACATTGCTTCCGTTGTCCGTGGCAGTCTACTAAACTCCTTCTCAATATGACACCCTTCCTGCCAATCAGAACTCCAAATTCACATTTAGGTACATGTACATGCCATTGGCATCATCTTGGAGGCCAAAAGCTTCCAAGCGCTCAATCGCTTCAACTGCTTACAATCATTTTGCTGTCATCGAAACATCAACATTGCATTTGCACTGATACACACATTAAGAGACGGTACACATTATATATCCCCAATTTGTTGCTTCCTGAATCCCGATCATCCAGAATTCACAGAGGATAGGTCTCCTTCCTGGATCTTGATCTGTGCTCCGAAGTCATCACCAAGATGGATCCCCCAGACAATATGAGAATCAGTGTTGTTAGCTCTGTGATCCACCACTCTTCCTTATCAGTCCACATTCCCAACTCGGTACAATCCAGGAAATGCGAAAATATTTAATCAGGCCAGTAACAATTTCCATGTGTTTCAGGTTTAATTCCCAGTTTGGAGATGAATGATAAATTCTGTGTCTCCATGTCAAAATCCAAGACAGCTCTTTAATTCTCCCCATGGGGTGCTAGCTGATTCTCATGGTTATGCAGTAATCCCAACTAGTACTGGTAATGTGTGATATTCCATGTACCAGTATTCTTGAATGATCCTCTCTAACAGCTCAGATGATCCTAAATTTAGATGGAGCTTCAGATTTCATGTTTTCAGAAATATTCCATTCACAAGTTTGGAGACAAATGGTAAATCCTGTCTCTCTCCATATCCAAAATCTTTTCAAGGTATATGACTGTCGCCATAAGCTTCTGATTTCATCCCTGCTGGTAATGTGTATATTCCATGTACCAGCCTTCTTGTATGAATCTCTTCAGATGTTGATCCTAGTCCAAATGAATCCCCCAATTCTGTGTTATCAGGAATGTTCCATTTTATTCCAATTCCTGGATCCAGTTTATCTGCCATTTCAAAATAAAATTCCAAATTTTTGTTTCTCTCCAGACCACCAGACTGAGCCTGAGGTTCGTATCCTGGATGCTAGTTAGAACTGTAGCATCCCACTTCTTGACACCAGTGTAAGCTCCTCATCCTCATCATATATATTACTCCGGGTTAATTAAACACAACTCTGAATAAACCAACAATGTCAGGATATGGCCGATATAGTTGCAATTTATTAGAAACCACAGAGAATAGCATATGCTGTTATTATGCATGTAAATGAGGATGGCGTGGCTCAAACTCAAGTCTGGTGGGAGATAGCTGAATGGTCATGGTCAATGTACGATATAATATACGAAGCACTTCCATTGTAAACCTCCAATGCCATGGTAATCACAGGTGTGTTTAGCATCACTTTGTATAGGCTGGGACTATCCATATACACTCCAGTGTAATCCTCCATTGCCCAGGTATAAATCCATCTCTATGTATACATTCTAATATAGGCTGGGGCTACCTATACATGATGATCCAGTGTAATCCCTTGTTGTGTGCACTTCCATGCCTGGCAGCATCTGCCACTGCCGGCAGGCATACAGATACTTGTTGTGGACTACATCTTCAGCTAGTAAACGTCAGCCACCGGCTGAACTGTGTGTGTCAAACTTGACGTCTGCGCTTCTATTTATAACCATCGATTTGTACCACGTGACGTAACTGACCAATGACCATGGCGTATTCTCTCCAGACTTGATTCAGACCGGCACTACATAATCACGAAATATTTAATTTACTCTAATTATTCCGATGCGGTCAGGTTTGATCATTTGGATCTGGTGCTCCTTTATATCAAAGTTCATAGTTCTGCATTCGGATCAAAACGTACAACTACAGATAAAATGTCATTCACGGAAATACATTCCAGACCGCCAATCGCCAATGTGTTGTAGGAATACAGAACTGTCACAGTGATAGTCCGCTGCTTCAATAATGAATTTCTCCTCTTTTAGGCTTCGTAGCAATAAACAGTAATTGTTAATAAATTCTCTGGTAATTAGAGTTAATAAAACAGTCAATTCACATACGTTTGGCACTTGGTAATCAAAATAAGAGAGTGGAATGTACTGCCTTCACTTGAGTCACGCACTGACTCGACATGGAGCCTCATCACAGAGATCGTCCGGGCCTCCGGTGTACGAAATAGTTCACACTCTTTACGACCAGTTCAAAGTCTATATGCCACAATATCACGTCAAATAAACTAAATCTATGTCAATTACATGTAGATGAGAACAAGTAATTATTTACAGTGAAATAACAATACTTCAGATTCAAGCAGAACTACAATATAGGTCACGTGACCTTCACTTCGCAAAATGTAAACAACATGGCGTTAGAAGAATGTACAGCGGCAAACATGACATGTTCTCTGTCAGATTAAATATACTATCACTTTCATTTTGGGTGGCATAACAAAATAAGCTTGTAGAAACACACATAAGTATCTAGGGGTGATGGCGTGACATTGTCAACGATATGCGGGAGCTGCTGGTGAGTCAATAAACACGTAATTTGTCAGAATGTCAGTTCATAGCACATGGCATGTAAACACGTTCCAGGTCTAAAATAAATGCTTTGAAAGTTAAATCTGACCCCCTATGGCCCTTACAGTATTATACCATATCTGTCCTGTATTGCACCATATGTGTCCTGTATTATACACTATATGTCCTCTATCATACCATATCTGTCCTGCATTATACCATATCTGTGCTGTATTATATCACATCTGTCCAGTGTTTACAATATGCCATGTATTATACAATATCTGTCCTGTGTTGTACAATATCTGTCCTGTATTGTACCATATGACCTGTATTATACAATATATGTTCTGTTTTATACCAATTCTGTGCTGTATTTTACAGTATCTGTCCTGTATTATGTCAAATCTGTGCTGTATTATACCATATCTGTCCTGTATTGTACCATATATGTTCTGTATTATACAATATTTGTCCTCTATTATACCATATCTGCCCCGCATTTTACCATATCTGTGCTGTATTATAACATATCTGTCCTGTGTTTACAATATTTGTCATGTATTATACAATATATGTCCTGTATTATACCATATCTGTGCTGTATTATACATTATCTGTTCTGTATTATACAATATATGTCCTGTATTATACGATATCCGTGCTGTATTATACAATATCTGTCCTGTATTTTACCATATCTGTCCAGTATTATACCGAATCTGTGCTGTATTATACCATACCTGTCCTGTATTATACCATATCTGTCCTGTATTAGACAATATCGTCCCTGTATTTAAGAAATAAACGTTAGCTTTCCGTCCTTTAACTGCTCAGAGAATGGACGGTAAAATGGAATTGGCTATTGTTTTTACACTGTCCATGTACAGGTAATCTATCCATATGTACCCTGTCCTTGCACTTTGAGCAAGTCCATGTACAAAACTTTTGCGTATGATCAGGTACATGCACTCCGCGCAAGTTCATGTACTTTGTGCATGTCCATGTACATGTACTCTGCGCATGTCTATGCATTAGGTGCATATCCATGCACATGTACTATGTGTCTGTACATGTACTATTTGTCTGTACATGTAATCTGTTCATATACATGTACTCTCTCAGTGTACGTGTTCCTTGTCCATGTAAATGTACTCTGTGCATGTCTTCTACATGTACTTTGTTCACGTCCATGTATACGTACTATGTTCAAGTCGATGTACGTACTCTCTGTCCATGTCCCTATATAGCTAAAGTATTGCGGAATGCGACATTAAATCTTAAATCTCTCTCTATCAATGAACATGAACTCGTACAATGTCCATGTACAGTTAATCTATCCATATACATGTTCCTTGTCCATGTTCATGTACTCTGCGCATGTTCATGTATATGTAATCTGTGCGTGTTCATGTATTCTGTGCATATCCATGTACATATGCTGTGTGCCTGAACATGTTATATATGCCTGTACAGGTAATCTGTCAATGTACATGTTCCTTGTCCATGTAAATGTACTGTGTGCTTGTCCATGCCCATGTACTCTGTTCATGTCCATGCAAACATGCTCTGTTCATGTCCCTGTACATACACGCTGCCCATGTCGCTATATGGCTGAAATATTGCTGAATGCGACGTTAAACCTTAATTCTCTCCCTCTCAATGAACATGCACTCTGTCCATGTACATGTTTCTTGTGCATGTACACGTAGCCTGTCCATGTACATGTATCCTGTACTTGTACACGTAATCTATACGTTGTCTATGTACAGGTAACCTATCCATATACATGTTCCTTGTTCATGTACTCTGTGTATGTACATGGGAGAGATAACTCCGGGCTGTTACGTGACCGGAAATGATATTCAACCATTGACATGATGTAAAGGCTAAATTGATTCTTTTGACCATTGACAGGCTAAACTGGTTCTTATTGACCAACTTCCTACAGGGGGCCACGTGACCGGAAGTGACCTTTGACCCCTGCACACCACTGTTAATATCCGGTATCGCATGCGCAGGGGTCAAAGGTCACTTCCGGTCACGTGACCGGAACCAGAAGTGACGTCGCAAGACAGGTGGCGACCCTTGTCGGAAGTAGGTCAATAAGAACCAATTTAGCTTGTCAATGGTCAAAAGAGTCAATCTAGCCTTTACATCATGTCTATGGTTAAAGGTCCTTTTCGGTCACGTGACAGCCCGGAGTTATCTTCCCCATGTACATAAAGAAAGTACATGAACATATGCATGGACAAGGAACATGGATATGCATAGGTTACCTGTACATGGAAAACGTATATGTGCCTGAACATGCACATAATACACGTACATGCACAGAGTACATGAATATGAACATGCGCAAGGCACAAGTACGTGGACATGGCTGCACACTACATGTATATGGACATGCACAGAGTACATGTACATTGGCATGTGTAGAGAGCATGCACATGGATAGGTTACATGTTGATGGACATGCGCAATGTACATGGATATGCACAGATTACGTGTACAAGTACAGGGTACATGTACAAGGACAGGCTACTTGTACATGTACAAGAAACATGTACATGGACAGAGTGCATGCTCAATGAGAGAGAGAGAATTAAGGTTTAACGTTGCATTCAGCAATATTTCAGCCATATAGCGACATGGACAGCGTGTATGTACAGGGACATGAACAGAGCATGTATGCATGGACTTAAACAGAGTGCATGCACATGGACAAGCACACAGTACATTTACATGGACAAGGAACATGTACATTGACAGATTACCTGTACAGGCATATAGTACATGTTCAGGCACACAGTATATGTACCTGGATATGCACAGAATACATGGACATGCACAGATTACATATACATGAACATGCGCAGAGTACATGAACATGGACAAGGAACATGTATATGGATAGATTACCTGTAAAGGGACATTGTACAGAGTGCATGTTCATTGAGACAGAGAGAATTAAGGTTTAACGTCGCATTCCGCAATATTTCAGCTATATAGCGACATGGACAGAGAGTATGTACATGGACTTGAACAAGGTATGTATACATGGACGTGAACAGAGTACATGTAGAATGACTTGCACAGATTACATTTACATGGACAAGGAACATGTACATAACCAGAGTACATATACAGGGAAATAGTACATGTACAGGCAAATAGTACATGTACAGGACATAGTACATGTGCATGAATATAAACAGAATACATGGACATGTGCAGGGTACATGTACATGGACATGCACAGAGTACATGAACTTGCGCAGAATGCATGTACATGAGCATACGCAGAAGTTTTGTACATGGACAGGATAGATTACCTGTACATGGACAGTGTAAAAGCAATAGCCAATTTAGTTTTACCGTCCATTATCTGAGCAGTTAGAGGAGGGAAAGCTAACATTTATTTCTTAAATACAGGGAAGATATTGTGTAATACAGGACAGATATGGTATAATACAGGACAGATATGGTATAATACAGCACAGATTCAATATAATGCTGGACAGATATGGTAAAATACATGACAGATATTTTATAATACATGACAAATATTGTAAACACAGGACAGATATGGTATAATACAGCACAGATATGGTATAATGCAGGACAGATATGGTATAATAGAGGACAAATATTGTATAATACAGAACATATATGGTACAATACAGGACAGATGTGGTATCATACAGCACAGATTCGGTATAATACTGGACAGATATGGTAACATACAGGACAGATATGATATAATCCAGAACAGATATGGTATAATACAGTATTGGCGGGATTAAACCCCCATGGGGCTTGTTTTATCCCTATATGACTAAACAAAATAGTTTAATTAGTATTGGCGAACATTTAAGAAGTATTGTATAAATTATTCATTACGCGTGCATCTCCTGCCGATAACATACACGCTGGTTGGACTGTGCATGCAACGAGACGGTACTCGAGATGAAAATGCGTGAACAATAGAATAAAACATACACAATACATGAACAAATCAAGCACATGAACATTCTCGACAATAGTACTATGTGCATGCAGGCCAGCATAAAAAAAATCAGTTATAACGTTATTTCTCTATCAGATGTACTTTCAGCTTTAAAGAGAGATATTGAGCAGATTTCTTTAAGTAGTGAGGACAAACTATTCCATACTCTTGGTGCCTTTATTTTCAAAGGATAGTAAGAAATGTCGGTAGAATAAAATGGTCTGTACAGGTTAGAGTTGGATTGTCTAGTAGAATAGTGATAGACTTCTGCAATTCGCATGAAGATAGAATGCATCGAAACCGGTAATGTGTTTGGGTGGTGGACAAATTTGTGAACAAACAAAAGTGTATGATAATCATTCAAATATAGGAGGGGAAGAATGTTCAATTTTGAGAACAGAGGGCCGGTGTGCTCCAGTTTGCCTGAGAGTGATATTACTCGTATAGCTCTCTTTTGAAGCATTATGAGAGAATGCAAATGAGTATGATAAGTATTACCCCAAACTAGGTTGCAATACGAACTGTATGGATAAATTAACGAGTAATACAAAATAAATCAAGTTATTTTATTCAAATGTTCTTTGACGTGATTAATAATTCCAATAATTCTTAATATCTTCTTGGGTAGTTCTTTAATATGTGTTGACCAATTCAATTTATCATTAAAGTAGACCCCGAGAAATTCAAAGTTATCTACTTGCTCAATGTTATTTCCAGATATGCGAATATTTAGTCCAGGTATGTCGCGACATCTTTTGGCGGGTTTTATGAACATAAACTTCGTTTTCTTTGTATTTAACGTTAGTCGATCACATTGAAACCAACAGTTGAGTTTGTCGAGTTCTATACAAATATTTTCAGATAAAGCAACGGGATCCAGTCCAGATAGGTGAGCACATGTATCATCAGCGAAGAGAATGGTGTTCAATGAAGATGAGACATTCACTATATCGTTAATGTACATGAGAAATAAAAATGGGCCCAATATAGATCCTTGGGGAATACCGCAAGTTATAGGTAATGACTTAGGTAGTGTATTATTGTAAGATGTCATTTGTGAGCGAGATGTTAAATAACTGCGGAACCAGTCATTTTGTATGCCACGGAACCCATAATAATCAAATTTTTTCAAAAGTATGTCATGATTAACGATATCAAATGCTTTTGATAGGTCCAAAAATGTTGCGATACTATAATGTTTAGCTTCTTTCGCGGCGATTAATTTTTCTCGTAATGATAGAACGGCTAACCGAGTGGAGCGATTTGCTCGAAATCCAAATTGATCACCAACCAGGATGTTGTTGTCTTCTAGAAAGCCACTAGTTCGTGTCACCATTAGCTTTTCAAATATCTTACTAAAGCAAGGTAGAACAGATACAGGTCGATAATTTTCAATGAGACACCTTGGGCCAGAATTATAGATAGGTGTAACTTTGGCAGTTTTTAAGGAATTTGGGACAATTCCAGACCGAAAGGATAAGTTTGTTATCATCGAAAGGGGAACCGCTATGTAAGCGGAGACCAGTTTTACAACAGATATTCGTATCTGGTCAACGCCATGTGCGCTACTTTTTAAATCTGTAAGAACTTCCATTATTTCGTCAGGGTTACTGGGTTCCAACTGAAATTCTCTATCAAACTGTTTATCCAGAAACTCCTCAAAACAGGTTGACGAAGTGGGGCGCTTGTCATCGAGATCTCGTGCAATATTAGTAAAATAAGTATTAAAACTATCGGCAATTGTTTCCGGATCAGAGATCTGGAGACCATCAACACTGAAAACAGAAGGCAACTTACTGGATTTGTTTCTGTTCAAAAGTTCATTTAATGTCTTCCAAGTGCCTTTAATATCGTTATTTGTCTGATTAAACTTATCCTCGTAGTATTTCTTTTTAGCCAAGTGAAGAGTATGATTTAATTTGTTCCTGTATCGCTTATATTGATGGGTTATGTCGTCGTTCTTCCTGTTGATGTGGAGTCTGAATAACCGATGTTTCTCACGGATTGATTTTAATATGCCATAATTTATCCAGGGTTTCGATAGTTTTGCCGTTTGAAAGAGGGAAACTTTCATTGTATATTGTGCTAAATTCATTCAGAAATAGATCCAGAGCAATATCCACATCAGAAGGATCTGAATCGATGACTTGACTTCAGTTAGTATTCTTATTTTTTTCGATAAACGTTTGTTTTTGCTCTGAGGATATCCTACGATAACTAAAACTCGATCCTTTAGAACTGATCTCATCTACACCCTTATTAATATGGAATACAGGAAAATGGTCGGTCACATCTGAAAGAAGTATACCAGAGAGAAGTCCACCTTCGTGGAAATTTGAATAAATATTGTCGATTAATGAAGCGGAATTGGATTTGACCCGAGTTGGTTTGGTTATCTTAGGAAAGAAAAAAATGGATTTCATATCTTCTATGAATTCCTTAGACGGTCCATGGCCGTCTGTTTTGAATAAATCAATATTGAAATCCCCCATGATAACGATTTTTTTCTTTTCATTTCTGATGGTCTGCATAATATCCGACATAGGAGAGTTAAAATAATTTTTTTAGGACAGCACAGATATGGTATAATAGAGGGCAAATATTGTTCAATACAGAACATATATTGTATAGTACAGCACATTTATGTCACAATACAGGACAAATATGGTATAATACAGCACAGATATGATATAATACAGGACAGATATGGTATAATACAGGACATATATTGTATAATACAGCACGGATATGGTATAATACAGGACAGATATTGTATAATAGAGGACAGATACTGTATAATACAGCACAGATATGGTATAATACGGGAAAAATATTTTATAATACATGACACATATTGTAAACACAGGACAGATATGGTATAATACAGCACAGATATGGTATAATGCAGGACAGATATGGTAAAATAGAGGACAAATATTGTATAATACAGAACATATATGGTACAATACAGGACAGATGTGGTATAATATAGCACAGATATGGTATAATACAGGACAGATATTGTTTAATACATGACAAATATTGTAAACACAGGACACATATGCTATAACACAGCACAGATACGTTATAATGCAAGACAGTATGGTATAATAGAGGACATATTGTATAATACAGGAGATATATGGTACAATGCAGGACAGATATGGTATAATACAGCACACATTTGGTATAATACAGAACATATATTGTAAAATACAGGACATATATGGTACAATACAGGACAGATATGGTATAACACAGGACAGATATTGTATGACACAGGACAGATATTGTATAATACAGCACAGATATGGTATAATTCCGGACAGATATGGTATAATACAGCACAGATTTGGTGTAATGCAGGACAGATATGGTATAATACAGCAAAAATATGGCACAATACAGGACAGATATGTTACAATATGGGACATGTGGTATTATACAGCTTAGGTATGGTATAATACAGGACAGACATTGTATAATACTGGTCAGATATTGCATAATACCAGACATATTGTATAATACAGAACATATATTGTATAATAAGGACATATATGGTACAATACAGGACAGATATGGTATACTACAGCACAGAATCGGTATAATACAAGACAGATACTGTATAATACAGCACGGATTTGGTATAATACAGAACATATATTGTATAATACAGGACATATATGCTACAGTACAGAACAGATATGGTATAACACAGGACAGATATTGTATAACAAAGGACAGATATGGTATAATACAGCACAGATATGATATAATTTCGGACAGATATGGTATAATACAGCACAGATTTGGTATAATGCAGGACAGATGTGGTATAATACAGGACAGATATGTTATATTAGAGGACAAGTATTGTATAATACAGAACATATATTGTATAGCACAAGACATATATGGTACAATACAGGACACATGGTATTATACAGCACAGATTTGGTATAATACAGAACATATATTGTATAATACAGGACAAATATGGTACAATAAAAGACAGATTTGGTATAATACAGGACAAATATCGTATAACACAGGACAGATATTGTATAATACAGCACAGATATGGTGTAAGTCAGGACAGATACGGTATTATACAGCAAAGATGTGGTATAATGCATGACAGATATGGTATAATAGAGGACAGATATTGTATAATACAGAATATATATATTGTATAGTACAGGACATATATGGTAAAATACGGGACATATGGTATAATATAGCACAGATAAGGTATAATACAGCACAGATTTGGTATAATACTGGACAGATATTGTTTAATACAGGACATATATTGTATAATACAGGACAGATATGGTATAATACAGGACAGATATTGTATAATACATCACAGATATGGTATAATACAGCACAGATATGGTATAATACAGAACATCTATTGAATAATACAGGACACATATTGTATAATACAGGACATCTGTTGTATAACGCAGCACAGAAAAGGTATAATACTGGGCATATAGTGTATAAGAGGGGGCATATATTGAATAATACAGCACAGATATTGAATAATACGGGGCATATTTTATAATACAGCACATATATGTTATAGTACAGGGTATATATGGTACAATACAGCACAGCTATTGTATAATACAGCACAGATAAGGTATAAAACTGGACAGATATTGTATAATACAGGACATATTGTATAATACAGGACAGATATGGTATATTGCATGACAGATATGGTATAATACAGGACAAATATTGTATAATGCAGGACAGATATTGAATAATAGAGGGCAGATATTGTATAATTCCGCACATATATGGTATAGTACAGGACATATATGGTATAATACAGGACAGATATTGTATAATACAGCAAAGATAAGGTATGATACTGGACATATATTGTATAATACAGGGAAAATATTGTATAATACAGGACAGATATGAAATAATACCGGACAAGTATTGTATAATACAGCACATATATGGTATAATACAGGACATATATGATACAATGCAGGACAGATATCGTATAATTCAGCACAGATAAGGTATAATACAGCACATATATTGTATAATACAGGACAAATATTGTATAATACAGTTTAGATATGGTATAATACAGGACAGATATTGTATAATACGGGACAGATATTCTATAATATTTCTATCCAATGTGTGTGTCGATTACCTTGAATACGGCTCCATATAAGCGTCAGACCGATATTGAACGGCAACAACAATAATAGTATCGTTCTTGGTGTTAATGTAATCATTGGTATAAAAATAAGAGAAAGACTAAAATAAGAATATAAATACTAACAAGCTACATGTAATTTCTTACAATTAAGAATCAATCAACAATTCACAATGATAAATGTGTGAAGTACTAACCAGGTAAGCTGACTAACGCTACATCACCATGATATATATAAAGTAAATAAAATGCAGTTAAACTGCCTTTGTGTGTGGTAAAATATTTCAAGAAAAAACACTATACGAATATAGCATGACGGACAATCACCGAAACTGTATTTACTCAAAGCGCTTTCACATCTTTCAGATGTTCATCAGTGAGTTATGGAATACACAAGCGAGCAAAACATATATCGTAGTAAGTTATCAGGGGTTACAGACTAGATAACAACATTTGCCAAAAGCATGTTTCAACTTGATAGAGTCAATGGTTTGGCATATCGCTATGTTAACAATAGGCAGTATAATTATTCCATTGTACCATAGTTCTCTTGCTAGTCGGTGAACCTCTGGCACTTGCTATTAATCCGACCTACTTCTGTCCCATTCAATTATTTTCTATGTATAATTGACATATGTCAGTCTGTTATTATTCATCTTTGTTCTTTTCACATACGGCTCCCAATTTCTTCTTATATATATATTATCACGATACTGTGTTGTTCCCGCAAGAGTACATGTACATGGACAGGGAACATGTACATTGGCAGAGTATATGTACATGGACAGATTACATGTACAGGCACATAGTACACGTATAGGCACAGAGTACATGTACATGTACAGGTATATGCAAAGAATACATGGACATGTGCAGAGTATATGTACATGGACATGCACAAAGTACATGTACATGTACTTTCGCTACTACTCGTAATGATGACGTCAACCATGACGTCACAGATGCTGTGGACATCACTCAAATCGGGATCTACCCCTCGAGAGCTACAAAATGACACCTCCCACGAAACATTCGGACCAATAGTGGTTCATCTCTACCCCAAATACACCTCCACGCACCCCCAAAATGACCACTTTACTTACTACACCCAACTGCGCATGCGCAGATTGACGCGACTTGCAATAAAAAACACGCCAATCTGACTCCACCCCAGAAAAGCTTCACTTTGACGCCCCCCACGACCCACTTGGACCGATAATGGTCCATCACTACTCCAAACACACCCCCTACGCACCCCCAAAATGCCTGCTTTCTATACTACGGCCAGACTGCGCATGCTAAATATTGAAAACGGACGATACATTAGTCCAATCGGATGCTCCTCCATGAGAGCTTCAAATTAAGACCTCATACGACACAATCGGCCACTAGGGGCTCACCTGGACCCTAAAACGTCCACCCAGGACTATTTACCCGCTACGCATGCGCGCAGTGACTTTTACAAAAAAAATCACCGCTTAGCTTCGGGATCCCGCCCATCGTGTTCTACGTGGTGAGACGTCAAAAAGAAGATCCCACAACCCATATCACAATGAATATGTGTGAATTGCCCATTATAGACCTATCCACTGATCCAGTAGGCCTATGGGCCTATCCAGACCTCCGTGAACTTTTCGAAAAATTTCACCGCTTAGCTCCGAGGTGAGACGATAAAAACAAGACCCCACAACCCATAGTAAAATCCACAAAAATGACCACCCCTATACCCCATACAGGCATTTTGCCGTATAGATGCAAATGTGCGAATAAGGCCCTAGTTTAGGGGTAAAGTCCGTGTTCCGCATTTTATATTTTCGGGGCAAATCTTCAATTTACATACACCAACTCCATCACCCAGCCTCTCTCAGCAGGCGCCGATATGCCGGAGACTGATATTAGCCCTTTTGGACATGGTTGATAGGGGGTTTCCCCTATTGTAGGGGTAAAGTCCGTATTCCGCTTTTTACCCCTCGGCCAAAATTTGGCCAAAGGGTATTGTCGTCGTCATGTACGTCCGTCCGTCCGTCTGTCCGTCTGTCCGTCACACCTTTCTCGTTACCAAGATATCTTTAGAACGACTTACCCTAGGCACACCAAACTTACAGTGCTCATCCATATGCTCGTGCCCCAGAACCCTATTGAATCTGGACCTGATTGGTTGGAAACTTTGGCGGCCATCTTTAATTTATGCGAAACCATCACAGCTTTCTCGTTACCAAGATATCTTTAGAACGACTTACCCTAGGCACACCAAACTTGCAGTGTACATCTATATGCTCATGACCCAGAACCCTATTGAATCTGGACCTGATTGGTTGGAAACTTTGGCGGCCATATTTAATTTATGCGAAACCATTAATCTTGTGTATCTCAGGTACCATTTCACTGTTCAGTGTGAAACTTAGTATAGATCATCGATGCATCAAGAAACTTCAAAGGAATGACCAAACCAGTTTCCCTGATTCGGTGGGAGAAACTCAAGTAAGCCATCTTTAATTTATGCAAAATCTTTTAATGATATATATCTCTGATACCGTTCAAGTGCTCGATGTAAATTTGATATACACTTGCACGATGCATCAAGAGACTTATGACAAATGACAGTTCTGGTTTCTCTGATTGGGCGGAAACCTTGGTGGCCATCTTTAATTTATGCAAAATCTTTAATGATGTATATCTTTGATACCATTTCAGTGTTCTATATGAAACTTGGTATACAGCATTCATGTATTAGAAGACTTGCAATGAATAACCACATCAGTTCCTCTGAGTGGTGGGAAGGATGGGTGGCCATCTTTAATTTATTTATATGCGAAATCATTAATGATCTCTACCTCTGATAACTTTCAAATGCTCGATGTAAAATTTGTATACATCATCGATGCATCAAGAGACTTATGTATCAAGTGACCTTCATCAGTTCCTCTGAGTGGCGGAAAGGATGGGCGGCCATCTTTAATTTATGCAAAATCATTAATGATCTCTATCTCTGATACCGTTCAAGTGCTCGATGTAAAATTTGATATACATCATCGATGCATCAATAGACTTACGATAAATGACAGTTCTGGCGTTTCTGATTGGGCGGAAACCTTGGTGGCCATCTTTAATTTATGCAAAATCTTTAATGATGTATATCTTTGATACCATTTCAGTGTTCTATATGAAACTTGGTATACAGCATTCATGTATTAGAAGACTTGCAATGAATAACCACATCAGTTCTCCTGAGTGGTGGGAAGGATGGGCGGCCATCTTTAATTTATGCGAAATCATTAATGATCTCTATCTCTGATAACTTTCAAATGCTCGATGTAAAATTTGGTATACATCATCGATGCATCAAGAGACTTATGTAATGAATACCGGTTTCTCTGATTGGATGGAAACCTTAGAGACCATTTCTAATTACAAAAAAATTCATAATCTGTATATTTGTCACTTGACTGCTTGGTGTTCCTGAAGTCTTGGTTTCAAATTGAATATATTATGAATGGCTGGCGCCCAGAGCCGAGGGGTTTTCTGATGCGCAGCTTCGTATTATATTTTCGAGAACAAATCCTCAATTTACATGCACCTACCCATGACTTGATAGGCAGGCCCCGATAAGTCGGAGACCGATATTAGCCCTTTTGGACATGGTTGATAGGAGTTTTCCCCTATTTTAAGGTTGAAGTCTGTGTTCCGCTTTTTATGTTTTCGGGGACCTACCTCTCTCAGCAGGCCTCGATAAGCCGGAGGCCGATATTAGCCCTTTTAGACATGGCTGATAAGAGTTTTCGCCTATTGAAGGGGTAAAGTCCGTGTTCCGTTTTTGATCTTTTCGGGATAAATCCTCAATTTACATACACCCACTCCCCCACCCTACCTCTGTCGGTAGGCCCCGATAAGCCGGGGGATCGATATTGGACCTTTTGGACATGGTTGATAGGAGTTTTCCCCTAATTTGTAGGGGTAAAGTCTGTGTTGCGCCTTTTTGCGCCAATATGTACATTGGCAGAGTATATGTACATGGACAGATTACATGTACGGGCATTTGAGGTTTGGATATTGGTAGTTTTGATGAACATTCCATCAGTTCATCGAGACGGGTTAGATGGGCAGGCCCCGATGAGTCGGAGACCGATATTAGCCCTTTTGGACATGGTTGATAGGGGTTTTCCCCTATTTTAAGGGTGAAGTCTGTGTTCCGCTTTTTATGTTTTCGGGGACGAATCCTAATTTTACATGCACCCACTCCCCCACCCTACCTCTGTCGGTAGGCCCCGATAAGCCGGGGGATCGATATTAGAC
The DNA here is from genome assembly GCA_036873755.1 of Hanleya hanleyi. Taxonomy (NCBI): domain Eukaryota; kingdom Metazoa; phylum Mollusca; class Polyplacophora; order Lepidopleurida; family Hanleyidae; genus Hanleya; species Hanleya hanleyi. The sequence continues at coordinate 3,285 of JAVTVY010014869.1, read as the reverse complement.
CTTTTGGACATGGTTGATAGGAGTTTTCCCCTAATTTGTAGGGGTAAAGTCCGTGTTGCGCTTTTTTGCGCCTATATGTACATTGGCAGAGTATATGTACATGGACAGATTACATGTACAGGCACATAGTACATGTATAGGCACATAGTACATGTACATGTACAGGTATATGCAAAGAATACATGGACATGTGCAGAGTATATGTACATGGACATGCACAAAGTACATGTACATGTACTTTCGCTACTAGTCGTAATGATGACGCCAACGATGGCGTCTCAGATGCTGTGGACATCCCTCAAATCGGGGTCTACATCCCGAGAGCTACAAAATGACACCTCCCGCGACACATTCGGACCAATCTCAAATACACCCCCACGCATTCCCAAAATGACGACTTTACTTACTACACCCAACTGCGCATGCGCAGATTGACGCGACATGCAATCAAAAACACGCCATTCTGACTCTACCCCACAAAAGCTTCACTTTGACACCTCCCACGATCCATTTGCACCAATAATGGTCCATCTCTCACCCCCACGCACCCCCCAAAATGCCTGCTTTCTATACTACGGCCAGACTGCACATGCGCAAAATATTGAAAACGGACGGAACGTTAGTTCAGTCGGATGCTCATCCACGAGAGCTTCAAAATAAGACCTCATACAACACCATCGGACCACTAGGGGCTCACCGATACCCCAAAACGTCAACCCAGCATTATTTACCCACTACGCATGCGCGCAGTGACTTTTTCAAAAAATGTCACCGCTTGGATTCGGCACCCCGCCCATCGTGTTCTACGTGGTGAGACGTGAAAAATAAGATCCCACAACCCATATCGCAATGAACATGTGTGAATTGCCCAGTATGGACCTATCCACTGATCCAGTAGGCCTATGGGCCTATCCAGACCTGCGTGAAGTTTTCGAAAAATTTCACCGCTTAGCTCCGAGACCCTTCCCATCGTGTTTTACGTGGTGAGACGAAGAAAACAAGACTCCAGAATCCATAGTAAAATCTACAACAAATTACCACCCTTATACCCCATACAGGCATTTCCCCGTATAGATGCAAATGTGCGGATCAGGCCCTAGTTTAGGGTAAAGTCCGTGTTCCGCATTTTATCTCGGGGAAAATCCTCAATTGACATACACCCACTCCCCAACCCTGCCTCTGTCGGCAGGCTCCGATAAGCCGGAGACCGATAGTAGCCCTTTTGGATAATGTTGATAAGTCCGTGTTGCGCTTTTTATATTATCGGGACAAATCCTAATTTTATATGCACCCACCCATGACTTGATCGCCCTGGAGGAGCGCTTCACTCGACCCAATCGGTCCACTAGGGGCCCCTCTCTCCCCCAACATGTCCCAAAGATTGCCGGAGAATTTCCCCCGGCCCCCCGCGTATTCGGGACTACTTTCTGTCCGCGGAGGATTTTCCCGCGACCGCATCACCGCCGACCGCATCACCGCGGAGGATTACATCCCCCAAAGGTCACTTCCGGTCACGTGACCTTTGCCGGAACTATATTGAACTTGAGCTGGTGGCGCCACCTGTCGGAATAAAGGGTTACCTCCCCCGGCAAAATGAGACTTTAAATCCACATTACATACTACTCCCCATTTTCGGCAAAGTGAAATGAATGTATGTAGTGCACCATATCGTCCGCTATAGAAAAAACTGCACCACTTTTGAACACTACATCCACCCTGAGTAATACCCCCCATAGCCAAAGAAACTCATGGTATAGATGGAAATTATCTGGCCGGTGGGGTGAACAATTTCACCAAGACCCGATCCTGGCTCCCAGACTAACTGTTCAAATCTGTGGGGAAGTGCGAATTTATGTTCTGGAAAAGTTGTGGGATATAGATTTACCAAATTTCTGTAGAATTACCCAACACCTCCAAAAAAAAAAACAAAAACAAAAACAAACACCAGCAAGTGTCGCTCAAAATATTCCCGTCGTCAAATTATTAAATTTGTGTACTATTACATCTTGTTGAGCAATTCAAATTCCAAGCTAACTGTCCATCTAATCCGTCTCACTGAACTGATGGACTGCCTTTTCTCAAATCTGATTGGTCAGCTGAGTGAACCATATATGGAAGTACGGTCCAAATATGGCAGACTTAGTAGATATATGTCACAGAGTCGCACACTGGTCAGCTGACAGTGAAGTGAAAAGAGCCAAGTATATTGCACGCAGAGTACCGGTAACCATGTCTTACATGATGGACTGCCTAAAACATTGTGCTATTGTGATGTCACATGGTGAACCAGAGATAATTACAAAAAATCAGATGAGCAGGCCTTGCCCATATTAGTTCATGTAATAGAAATAGTTAATGGGATACACAACATTTGAGGTTTGGATATTGGCAGTTTTGATGAACATTCCATCAGTTCATCGAGACGGGTTAGATGGACAGTGAGCTTGGATTTTGAATCGCTTGGCAAAGGTGTAATTAAAAAGTACACAAATTTAACTAGATGTAGTCAATCGAATACGATCGGGGAGGCATCCCCTTTGCATCTTTAGTAAAGGAAGCATTCATTATTAGTGAAGAGAGTAAAAACGTAAAACTTAGGATAAACAACATTAACATGGCCCAGAAGATACATTGAGGGAAGGTACCCACATACCAAATTTGAAAGAATCCGTTCAGGTTCAACAGTTACTGTCCGGAATGCACTTTTACCTCGGCCCACAGGTGGCGCCACGTAATTATAGGCCGATAGGGATAAAACATAATCCCAACCGAGATGTTGAGGCAAGATCCCTTGACATTGGAACTAGAAAAAGTTAACTGGGCCTACAGGTAGCGCCACCTATGAGCAGATCGACAAGAAAAACAATCCCAAGCGAAACCTCCAGGGAAGGTCCCCATATACCAAACTTGGAAAGAATCCATACAAGTTTCAAAAAGTTATTGTCCGGAAACATAATTTAAAATTTGCCCCCAGGTGGCGCCACCCATAATGTAGATCAGCATGAAAAACAATGTCAAGCGAGATATTGAGGCGAGGTACCTACACACCAAATTTGGAATGAAACGGTCCAGGTTTTCAAAAGTTATTGTCTGGAAACACTTTTAACTTAGCTTTCAGGTGGCGCCCCCTATACACGAATCAACACGAAAAACAATCTCGAGCCAGATCTTGAGGCAAGATACCCACACACCAAATTTGGAAAGAATTCTTAAGGTTTTCAAAATTTATTGTCTGGAAATGCAATTTTAACTTGGCCATCAGGTGGCGCCACCTAGAGGCGGATT
>JAVTVY010014868.1:0-60104 GCA_036873755.1 Hanleya hanleyi | reverse complement strand
GTATTAAGACATTATTTCCGTGGACTGCCATTTCTTATTTCTTTACCATGGGCATCGCCAGGATATACTGAGAGGGGGTCGTTTCCTATGCTTACTCATTAGAGGGGACAATAGTGTGCTTCGCTTATTGAGAAATTAATATACATATATTTTGGGGGATTTTGGAGAGGGTCAATCACACCCAGCCTGTGTTTATGACTGGCACACTTTAATAATCATTGGGGATAAATATAATTAGTGCCATTTTTCAAGACTTTTTTACGATAAGTAAAGAATACTTCCACATTTCATTGGATTATTGTCATTTGTTCGAAGATCAGTTTGAACTAACTAGAACAGCGTACAATATTTTTGCATTTTGATTTTTTTGTTTTTTTTTTAGACTGTTGCAGTGTTGGCCCCTACATACAACATTCTCTGTAGTTGTTGAACTTGATTTTCCCTACATGTAGATTATGGACATTGTCATATTTCATACAAGTGTCAACTGCCTTTAGTAGATCACAAATAAAGCTACATGTTATATATTTTTAGCCCGGAGGGATTTTTCATAGAATTGTTAATTTCCATGTTTCTTCTAAAGACTTTTGTTTGGAGCAATTATTCGACATTTTATGTGATTTCATGTAATTGTAACCAAACGTTATTACATCGAGACTCAATATTACTGGAATATTACTACCTGTGATCATTCAGTGTTGCCATTTGATGGGATTTCAAGTTCTAGGTGTTGCCATCGCTGTTAATATCTGTGTTTCACGTCAACAGTCTTTTGAAAATATATGAGGGAGGGAGGGTAACAACACATATAACAGCCAACACAAAAAATAGTATTACTTATCTGCAAAATTAAAACAACACTGCCAAAAACACCCTACTTATTTAAGATAATGCCCTAAAATTTCCTTGAAATAAGATAATTTTACTCAAAATAAGTTAAATTTTAAGAAAATTTAAAGATTTTTTTCTTGTTTAAGTAAAGTTTGAAATGAGGTAAGCATATTTTACCTAAACAAGAAAAAGTTAAGAATTTTTCTTAAAACAACATTTTTTTAAAAAAAATTAATTGTTTTTTGTTTAAGTAAAATATACTTACCCCACTCCAAATTTTACTTAAACAAGAAAAAAAAATCTTTAAAATTTAACTTATTTTGAGTAAAATTATCTTATTTCAAGAAAATTTTAGGGCATTATCTTAAACAAGTAGGGTATTTTTGACAGTGAAACTGAACTTTGTCAAGATAAATTGAAAAGATTGAAAGAATACTTACATTTCAAAGCATTAAACGCCAGCTCAAATGTCAGTCTTTTCTCTTTCTCATTTGCGAAGTCGATGTGTGGAATCTCCCGAGGTTTTGCCTTCAGTTTTTCCTCCTGTCGTTTCTTCAAGATGGGATTATCTTGCCTGGAATCATGTTTCAGTGCCTCAAAGATCAGAGAAGCGTGCTTGTACACTTCATGTGAATACAACGATGGATCCTTTTTGAAAAACTCCGATCTAAATCTTTTCTCATTTTCTTTCAAGTTTCTAACTGGAGAGGCAATTGTGCCTGGGCGGCTGGTATCACCATTCATGGATGCCTCTTCACCATTGTTATTGCTGTGGGATGAGCCCACATGGAAGCTTTCGGTCTCAGCTGTAGGGGCCATAATTAAAACTGTCTCATCCAGTAAGGACTAATATCTTCTAACCAAAGTTGTAAATCTCAAAATCTGAATGTCATTTTGAAAGAGCTTCATATGAATGTCCTGTAATTTGATCAGCATGACCAGTGATTGGTCTTCAAGATAGTGTCATAAGCCAATCATAATCCAGAGATCTAAATGTGTCGGAACAGGTAAGTTTTTCTAACTTTCTCTGCTTCACAAGAGCAAACAAGGTGTAACCATACCCAACATGAACTCTAATTGGCCTTCTTAAGTGGCAGAATTGGAATGATAGGTCTGATATTGTCTGGGAGTTGACTCAGTTTCTACACGTATGTTGACTTTCTCTTATTAGTATAGTATTAGGGCTCTCTTTGGTTGATTCTCCAACTGTAAGACATAAGAAAATATTGGGTTAACTGGATAAATATTTAAATGTGGAACAAAGTAAACATTCTATAACAATTCTGTAATAACAATAATTATGATACAACATCAGCACTCTTACAGGATTGATTAAACATCGTGACATTTGAATAGTCAAGTATTTGCTTCTGTCCTCTACTTTGTAGAATAAAATAGGATCAAGTACCGAAATGATTATAACTAGATTACTCGGAACAAAATATTGAACAAGAAGCAACTGGAAGGTCATTGATTCGTGCACATGTGCACAGACTTACTGAACTCTGCTATGTTAATCAGTTCAAATTCATGTCTGGGCAATACATATACATGTACTTCCTAGTCCAGACATTGAAGTTGGTTGTAAATTTCGAGAAGTTTAGTAAACAACCCACTTTACATACTGACTACATACATCAGTATTAAAAACAGAATAATTTGTACATGGTCTATGTACTTTTTACAATGTATTTCAGACTGTCTATATGTCTTTTGAGGAGTCCTACAATCACTTGACATGCTCAGGTGCAAGTCAATATTATATTAAGTGTCACTTTCTTATAACCATATAAACTGGAGAATTTCTTAGAAGTGGAATAACAATGATCATACATTGTGTGAGTGAGTCAGTGAGTGAGTAGGATTTTACGTCGTTTTCAACATTTATTTTTTTTCAGTCATATCACGACGGTGCCTACATGTGCCAGAACACAATAGTGTCCACTGTTCCTATTATCCTCGACACTGATCAGCCTAGCCAGTACAGCACCCAGTCATCCATTGTGTGATATGATTGGTGAGACGATACCAGATTTAAAATGTTAAGATTATACAAGGAGTATGAAAGGATGAAATAGCATGTACATGTACTTGGACACTCCATTGTGGTACAAAGGGCAATGGTTGTCCAGAACATGTCATGCTAACTGCTGCCCCACATCTTCCTACATATTTTCCTTGTACCACATAGATGTTAGCAATAATTTCTTCATAACTGTCCTCTGTCAAATCTGCCTGTGTTGTATTATCTGCCAGTCCATAACCACCACCATCCGACTCATTTGACAGCATTTCTTACATCTTTTTTTCTCACCATTATACATACCCCCAAGAAATTTATTCTCATTCTAAAGCTCACAAATGTGTTCATCCTCCATACTGCAGGTCTGTACACCCTGTACCAGCCCCTGCACTCAGATTGGAGCAATACAGTTATTACTTGAACAAACCATTTAAAGTAACAGCCAATGAACAGACGGCGCTGAAGCCAATTCTTACCATGACCTGGTGTGCATGATGACACCCCAGGTCAACCCTGGGAATCTCATGGGGCTTAGGAATCAAAGCTTACCTAATACTGTACATGTACCTAATTTGCTGGACTTATATTTTCTCTAATTTGGGCTCATTCCCTACCTAAAAAAAAAGTCGCGCGGAATAGAACTATTGGCCAAATTAGCTAGGAAGAGTGAGTGGGTGAGTGAATATGATTTAACGATGCTTTCAAAGATGGTTCAGATGTATCACAACGTTAATCAGGGTGCGAAATAGCCCTTCGCCCGGTTGCCCGGGGCAACCATAATTTCCTTTGAGCAACCAAATTCTGCTTGAATTGCAATGCATTTGGATGTGTTGGTTGCCCGTGCTTGCTGACATGGGCAACTGGAATTTGGTTTCCTATTTCTCGCCCTGTTAATGCAGCCTATTTCTTCTCACAACGTACATGTGTTATAGCATGTACTGCCCATTCAACGATCATTACGTCTATAAATTACAAAAGAAGACGGGAAGAAATGAAGTATCAAATGAAGTATCAAGTATACATGATTGTTATGTATGTACAGGTGTGTAGATCAGGTTACTAATGTTTACTGGATACACCACACGACTGCCAATCTGTCAATATCATTGAGTAAAATATTTACACCTGATAAAGAGAATTTAATTTTTGAGCTACTAAACACCAAAATATGGTTAAGGTCAAGCCAAGGTAAAATTTATGTTCCGACTGAATCTGGATTATATTAACTAGTTTTTAAGATAGTCAGTTAATATTGGCTGACTGGAACATTCCAGGTGTGGTCAGGAACACCTGAAACTATACAATGTACACCATGGATCCCAATAAATAGACCATAAATCTGTCACCTGAATATTTCTTAGTATGAAAACAAATCTGACCTTACAATTTCACCTACTTTTGGAACATATCAGTAGAAGTTTCAAGACCAGACAGGTTGCAATTTGCAAAGCTTATAACAATTGATGAACGACATGACCAGCAAGTAATTAGTCCTTACAATTTCACCTACTTTTGGAACATATCAGTAGAAGTTTCAAGACCAGACAGGTTGCAATTTGCAAAGCTTATAACATTTGATGAACCAGAGAGAAATTAGTCCTTTTTTTTTAATGAAAGAGAATATTTTTTTTTAGGAATGGTATAAGCAGTAAAGAGTAGATACAAATTTGTGTTCATCACTATATTGTACAACCACACTCTGGACTCTACAGTTCCATTCTTCAGAGGCCTTGCCATGAAATGATGTCCAACACAGGCACGGCGGAACAGGGGGGGCCGGGGGGGCCATGGCCCCCCCAATATTTTCAGCAAAAAAAAAAAAAAAAAAAAAGAAACAAGAAAAAAAGAAACAAGAGAAAACAGGCAGAAACAGATAAAAAAAACGATAAAGCGAAAAACCTATATCTGTATTGAATGCAGATTTTACTTTTCAATAAGCCTGAGGGGCACCCTTGTTCATTCCATAATCCGAATTAAGTCATGGTTCGTCTGTCAAATTCAATCCATGACGGATAGCTTACACTACAACGAGTATCAGCCACTTCAACAGGAAATATTTGTGAGCTTATGATCTCTCCGAACATGCCCATATTTGAACGAATTAAGTGCCAATCAATGTCTCCATCTTGTTGCTTTGAAGTCAGATGTTTATAGGCTATCCGAGATTTTTTTATATATTTAAGACACGCCCTCATGTTGTTTCCTCTTGGACTTCAAAGAGTTTGTCCTTCAGCTTCTTCTCTACTTAGGGAGCTTCTTGAAATAAGAACATGAGTTCCTTGATAGGAATGGCATATGCTGGTTGGGCAAATCGGATACACCATGACCAGTGTGGTGTTCTGATCTGGATGGATTAGAGTTCCAATTGGAATGGCCATTCCCCTCTTGTTATGATATAGCCATCCTTTGTCTCCCTAGGTCCAAAAAGTATGCCATGGAGTTTCCAGGAGTTCCAACTCAAATATGAATTTGATATTTTTGGAACATCATGATGTCTTGCCGGCATCATTGAAAACTGTTGACCGCTTCTCTCTTGCAGGAAACAAGTTTATGTATACAATGATTTTTTTTTAATTTGGTGCTAATACTGTTATATGGAATATGGAATAGGTCTTTGGATTATGAATGACGGACTAGACGCTTGTAATCTCAGTTCCTAGCATGCCCCAATTTGAAGAAGCTTCCTTAAACTGAGCTTTAATCTGATTAAACGGAGATTCCACGCAGGTAGCGTATTGCCCCAAAACACCCTCCATTCATTGGTTGATACTTTAAACGGACAGTTCCAGTAATAACTGTATAACCCTAATCGGCCTACAAGGCCTGGTATGGAGATAGGAGTACCGGTATACAGAACTTTATCATGGAGGATGGCTCATTCACACTCATAAGTTGACCTGTGTTCGACTCGCCAACAAGCATGACAAGCAGAAAGTATCTGTGTTGTTGACATGATTAAAGCTTGATGAATCTTTTGATTGAAATGATATATATTTAACATTTAATTTATTTCTACTTCCGAACATTCTCATTTTCTTGACGGGAATATTTAAAAAAATGAGAAACAACAAAACAGGCAAAATATACAAAGATTACACATATGAAGATTTCTTGTTTTATTACTCGGAAATACGCTAGAACGCGTCTCCGGCCGTCTAAGACCCCTGGAGCTTCCGGGGCCTGGGCGGCCCCTGGACCCTCGCCTATTTGTGCTGTGATAGTGGCCCCCCCAATCACCAATTGCTTCCGCCGTGCCTGCAACAGCTAGGCAGCATTTTCAGGGCAGATAAACAATAAACAATGAATAATTAAGCACAATGGTAAGAAATCTACATATAAAATTGCAAGAGGACATTGCAAGTACATGTAGTTATTCACCAGCTAAATTAAATTACAAGCTCAGCTCACTTCAACGTTTTTATCAAATAAAATGAAAAGAAAGTGCTGGTACTCATAAAGTACTGGGTCTTCACTCGCCATAACAGCTTGTTTGTGTTGCATCCAATTCAAGTATGTGATGGGCCACTTGGTTACCACAAGGTTTTCAAAATATTAAACATGTTTTTTAACGACTTTCTCTAAAATTGATCCTAATAAAAATGTTGTCAAATGATTCTAAAAAAAGATACAAGTACCTTGAAACTACATGAAGACTGGAGTATGGTTGACGATGTTGAATGCCTCTCATACAAGCACACATTGTACAGGTACATGTAGCGTCTCAATAAAGGATCACTGATTCTCCAAAGACTAAGCGGACTAACAACTGGCAAGTGTGGACTAGTATTGGAACTGTATCCATACATACAAGGCAGACTGACATACCTGGGCCTCAGCCAATCACACTTCAGGTGAAAATACTATAAAATATTCATCTGTGCCTACGGAATTTGGCCTGTCCTATCACATAGAAGTATTGTGTGTATATTGATTCAAGAAAACGATGGCGGATACATGCCAATATAATCTAACATGCTAGTGCAGCAGGCACGTTCACAGAATAGAAAACAGGAATTAATGACAAGGGAATTTTGATACAAGACAATGCAATCTTCCCAAGAATCTTTATTCTAGTCACGTTCTAAATTGTCTCTATCGACATCAGGTACATGTACGTTAAAACACCATGGTCACCGAGAGAAACCAAAAAACATTGAACTAATATACATCTTTGTATATTCTAATAGTCTGATTTATTAATATTATCTCTGATATATAGTTATCTCTATTTGTCCAAGTAATTATCTCTGATGCAGTTGTATCCAATTAATTGCTGATATATACTAGCATTACCTCAATTACCCAATTAATTGCTGATATATATATACTAGCATTACCTCAATTACCCAATTAATTGCTGATATATATACTAGCATTATCTCAATTACCCAATTAATTGCTGATATATACTAGCATTATCTTAATTACATGTACCCAATTAATTGCTCATACATGTATATATACTAGCATTATCTCAATTACCCAATTAATTGCTGATATATACTAGCATTATCTCAATTACTCAATTAATCAGTGCTATCAAACCATTGTTTCTTTCAACATGACTATTATAATGCAGCTAAGGTTTTACCCTACATGAATTCCAATGCTTTTCCAGGCCTATAGAAACGGATTCGCTGATTACCTGTAGTTCCTGGATGAGTAATATATTGGGCCTGGGAAAGCCATTGGAAATCATGTACGGTGAAACCGAATTCACAACATTTTTGGCATTTGACACTTCGGCATGCGACATTTCAGCACAAAGTGAAGAGTATGACATTTCGACAACTTTTTTTACAGGCCCAATTATACTAAAAATTAAGATTTTCACATCACCGAAATGTCGCTCACCAAAATGTCATGAGCCGAAATGTTGTGTGCCGAAATGTCCTGACATCGTCATGAGGAGTGCAAGATTCAGAGAAGAATTCATTGCATGGACTTCACAGTACCACGTGGTGATACATTTACATGTTTAAAGCTGTTGTGTACTTATAGCTAATAAATTTCTGTTAAATAACGTCCCTGATTCAAAGTCAGACATCAAATCAGCATCAAATCTGAACCTTCAAGCGACATCAAGTTGAGCACCGACTTCAGGTCATGGATAACATTTGGTGTTCAATCTACATGTAATGTATCCAGCTAGCAATACTTCCATGTAACAATATTACCATTAATATAGACCATAAACAGTGTAGTAGTCCAGGTGTCCCTTGGAAACAGATAAATGGCAACTGGAATTTCTCTCTGTATGACTTGCGAAACAACTATAGACAGAATGTAAAGTTTTATTATCAACTGTTTGCAGGGTAGACAGAATGTGGTTTAGCATTAGAAATGGAAATGTATGACACAGATAAATGTTATGATGAAACAGAATGTACTAAAAAACCTGATAACAATATAACTAAAGCTAAGAGGCTCAGTACATACATGTAAAGTGCCCACTTGGTGAAATAAAAACATTTTGAAAGACAAAACAGATAAAAGGAAATGATTCCCTTCAGGTAACCAGACTGCATTTCTTAAGAAGGTGAACCACTGATGATTGGCCTCCTTAAGAATACCAGAGATATTTTCTGTGAAATTATTTTACACCTTCTATCTCCACATATATAAAAATATCAATTTTTACAACCATTACTGCAGGGCCTCCACCAACCACCCACATTATAAGCTGCTCAAATTCTGTGATACATTTATATGATTTTATATGATGGCAAACTATGATGGTAGCGTGCACTACAAGATCTCTGGTGCTACTTTTCATAACTCGTCTAATTTCGCTTAACCTGGGGCTAGAGGCCATTTGAACAACTCTAAATGAAAGCATTACATTATGGATACATACTCTAGATAATGACTTGGAAATTCATTTGAATTAAAGACTATTACTTGTCGGTAATAAAGATACGAATTGATGTCTGAATTGCTTCCATCAGTGAAAACTATTGATCAAGCCATAAAAGATCTTTCAATTGACATGGACAATTCTTTTGTGGACATGGGACAAATACAGAACATCAGCTCTGACAGCTACTCCCGACTGTGAGTGATGATTATGGACTCATTAAATTTGGTCAGTGGATTCACAAACTTGCTAATTCCACATATGGATACGAGTCCCAGCGTCTTTCAAACAAACTATGATAGAGATATCAAACTTAATACACAGTAATAAATAGATCACAACGATAACGGTGGAGCGGTCCGCCATTTTGGATCTTCCGTGAAAATTGGTGCAACATATAATCCAAACACTCACGTTTTTCTGGAATTAGCTCGACAAATAATTCGAAAGTAACCAAGTTTTGAAGTGACGAGTTTCATCACTGCATCGAGAATAATTAGGAAAATTACCATATACATGCACAGTAAAACCTCTAATAAATCAATCCTCCCATCAGAATCCAATCATCCCCAAATTCACTCAGTGGACAAAATCCTCTGAATTATTCTAATAAATTGGATCACCATGATTTTGAACAATTTGTCAACTTCCTGTTCTTATAAATATGATCACTCCCATGATTTTCTACTGATATATGTGTCTATGTATTTCAAACAAGATATATTCTGAAAGACAATGTTAGATGTGATCATACTTTTTATTATTTATATATCATTATAAGTATTTGTACCTACCTGTGCCAGCACATACATGTACAAAACACAATTTCATGTATCATAAAATACATATCATTCCCCGAGTACATCATACAAAATATAAGATATAAATCTGTACAAATTGAATGCTCTGCGTAGGTCTCATCTGAACAATGTCACTGATTGTTACAGCTCTGTTTCTATGGCAACTGTCCTCATAAAAGAGATTTATCCCAAGACTAAGCAATTTAAAAACCCATTAACTTTCCAGTAGATTGAGTGCACTCAATTATACTGATTCCATCTACTTGAAAGCTGACTCCAATATCAGATCGATTAACTATATATTTTAGTAACCTTATCTGATTGTTTTCCGATATATCTGACATTGAGATGAGAGTAAATGAAATAAAATGATTTAGGCTAAGTTCTGGCATTACTGGATACCGTAAACGGATCACAGCTACTTCTAGGTAAAGCAATGGATACTTCAGTATTAAAGACAGTTATTAACATACTTGTATGGACACAGTATTTGAAGATCTGTTTGTACATGTCTCTTCAAATACTATACTTATATGGACATTCATAAGTTGTGATAACACTAGAACACTGGAAAGCATTGCATACATGTTAATGTTGTAGATGCTTGCATTTTCAAAGATAAAATTAAAGCTAATGTTTGGAAGTGAGTTTGCTTCTATTGTTAAGACCACATTTCTACACTTTGTTGTACGCAGAAACTCTATTCTTGTCCTTTGTTTCATCACCCTTAAGATGAACCAAAACAGTGTGGCCATAAAACATGAACAAACTTCCCCCAAACAGTAAATTAATGGTAAAATAACGAATTCACAAAAACAACAATAACTAAAACTTATATTTGTCAATGTATATCCAATGTATATTTGTCCATGTATATCCAATGTACATGTACCTCTATTCCTCTAGTCTTGTTCTTCAACTGAAGAATGATAAGAATTGACACACCTCATCACAGGCAACTGTTCCCTGCTCCGCACTGGGGGGCAAGCTCTCATTAGGTTCAGTCAACATTAGGAAATACAGAAAACTCTCTCTTTAAATATAAAAGAAAATATTCCTGGACGTCGTTTTTTTATTACAATATTCATTTCACAAAACATACAAAAGTTTCAGAATGTTTCAGCTAACAGAAAGAAATCTATTCACCAAAACGAAATTTTGGCAATGTTAAGGTGGTTCATACCTCAAACAACATTATCAATATCATTACTTAAGGTTATTTCCCCTGTAATAACTTTTCTAATGTCAAATATATCGCCTTTTCTGATAAGAGACGTTAACTGGAGAGTTAATGACGTAAATGACGTCGCAAATATTAGAAAACTATGGAGATAGGGACACTCAAAGCTTTTCAAACAAAAAAAATTAGATCGAAGATCCTCAATTTTTCTTCCATTAATAAAAAGATAAGATGGCAGGGAAGCAGTGTTTAAAATATCAGCATAGGTCACCAGATGATCTTTGATTTCGGAGATGGTTTTATAGTCGGGAAATGCAATTTCCAGTTTCATACAGTTCGATGAAATGTATAATTCATACAAAATTTATGCATTTATATTTAATTTTCCGGTGTTTCTAAGATCCATTGAAGTTTCTCTATATAAACAATACCTGTTGATATATATATCTGATACATGCATTGACTTTCTTGCCTAGTTGCGCAGAAAACTCATTTTTCATGATTTTGGCAAAAAACGACTGACATGGTGATATTCACGAGTATGTACAAACAAATTTAGATCAAAGACCATCCATTTTTTTAAAGTTTTATCACTAATCTGCACCCCAGCTTTCCACAATAGGGTTGGTCACCAGAAAAAGTTTTGAGGCATGAGCCACAAATCTTGCTCCCAGTCAGTCAATGGAGGGTGGGGCGGGGGGGCTTTCTTTTGTTCTCGCTCAGGGTGGACTTCCCCAATATTTACCGACCATGCTTGGGACCAAATAATAGTGTCGGTCTTGACCGGGTTCTGGTTTATCAAGGTACAAAGTACTTCAAACTTAAGTATTGGGACAATGGATAATGTCAGTATTTAGAGGTTGGTGTTGGGGTATTCACAGGTTTCAGTGTAGTACCTATTCTAATTTATATTTCTTCATAGAATGGTGGTATGATAACTAATCTGACAGGTCAGAAGTGACCATCCACAGGTTAATGTTATCCCAAACTGTGAACATTCACCATAATCAATATGGAATCCTACCATCGCCACACGTTAATGGACATTATATCCACACCTAAAGAGAAATAGAATGGGCCAACTTTTGCCTTTCCTGAACTAACACGAAACAAGAAAGAGTGATAAGGCTAATTAACAACAGCCTTATTGACATTATTCACATTAGAGACCATCATTATGGGAGGTTCTGATACAGGTCCATATTAATCAAAGACCATGCTGGGAACAATAAGTTAAGTGACTGGTCAGTGGGAGTCTGTGACAATGGAGAGATTAATGGCCATCAATACTGGATCATAAATGACCATTAGTCTTCCATTCAGCCAGTCTTCTATTGTATCAACACTTCTCTATCAACAATAGTTTAGCTATGATGGACTTACATGAAATGTACATTTATCAATATCTGGATCAGCTGAATAATGAGGCATTTTCTCTGTTGTGTTAATAATAAACATATTGACTTGTTTTGGAAACTGTATACAAGATATGAGTCTCTGCGACAAGTGGTCTGGTGTGATAAAGATTTCCAGGAAATAAAACTGCTACAGTATATTTTACATGACATAATTATATTCCTACATTGTGAAACACCCTGCTAGAAAATATTGGCTCGGGTGATAATCGAACTCACGACTTAGGGAAATATAATCATATTACATGTATAATTTATCCCTGAAATTATATTTTACATGCAGGTTTGCGTTTTGATTAAATTATTTCCGTTTTATCTCAGAAAAAGTACCACCTTGTCAGAGGCATTGATGCACATCAAAATTTGTTTAAAATCACATGTATACTCCCTAAGAAAATTAGTAAAATGTTGGAATCTCTGTGAGGTCCAATGTGATTCATGATCGGGATCTTGGTTATTCCGGCAGGATCCCAATGAGATCACATGAAAAATTGGATGGCATCTCACCTTATATGAGTAGATGTCGACATCATATATCAGTGGGATCCTTGTCATATGAAAATGAGAAATATATCCCCTGAAATTTCCAATAAAAGTCCACTCGGATATCAATATATTTTCAGCAGAGATACAACATGAGCAGTGTGACCAATGTCACAGGACCTACGAAGTAGGGTAGGCATCAGGACTCCGACGCGCACTGAGCTCTTGGAAATCCCCCCGCCCCAAGTTGAAATCCTGCCTATATTAAGATGGGCACGGCCCAAGTCAGAATCATCAGTGATTTTCACCAAAAATCACTAGAAATTTTCATCAAAAGTAGGTCAGCTCAGAACTTGCTGGTAACAGTCCCCTAATGCACCTTCATGCAAAAAATCAAGATTCTAATGTCAACGGTTCTCTTTATTTTGCGGACGAAAGGTCTCGGATGGACTGACTGACTACCGGGCAGTTTGCAGATGGTATTCTACTTCTAGGAATATGATATCAAAGATGGACGATCTGCCCTGTGCCAATTTGTCTGTTAGTATATAAACACAAGAACTACTTAAACAATTGCCAGCAAACTTGACAGGCTAACTACATGTAGGAGTCTTCATGTAACATTTTTTTTGTCTTTTTTTTTTGTTTTACCCACATTTCCTCAATTTACACATGAGAGAAATCTTTCTTACAATTTATATATAATTTTTCATACATCAGTGAGTCATAATTCAGCACAACAATTCAGAAGTAGGCTTCTGAAGAAAAAACAATAAAAAGAAAGAAAAACACACTTCCTTACCATTTCAACGTACATGCGTAGCAGTGCCTGACCCAGGATAGAACTGTCTAATAAAATTGTTCCAATTGAACAGCCTTCAAGTATGATCTTTTTGCATGGATCAACATGAAGTCCACTTAATTCACCCCAGGCCCACACAAATAGAACCGTGTTTACATATCAATCAACCACTGACAACGTACCTACCAAAACATGTTAGGACGTTGGCATGCAAAGAAGGGACTAGAGAAAGTGTCAATCAAAAATACATTGTTAGAAACAGGAGAGGTCCACACACTGGGAGACCAGGAATTGTACAGCTTTCTAATATTATTGTGCCTCCCCAAAGCCAATAAAAGTATTAGCAGGTCATATCCAGTCATGTCTACCAGTCTGAATAGCAGCTCAGCAAAGAGAGCTTAAATTATACCCTGGTTGAAATACGGAAGGATAAAATTATTCTTTCGGCTTTCATGCTTCATAAAAAGAATGTTTCTGTTTCTGGTTGAGTAAAGCTAAATAAATAGATTCTGTAACAATGACACTGTATAGGTCACCACATACCAGTCATAAATTATACCCAGTTATAATAGACCTTTAACAAGTTAATTTGATTCAACTGTTAAGATTAAATCACC
This sequence comes from Hanleya hanleyi, assembly GCA_036873755.1. Classification (NCBI taxonomy): domain Eukaryota; kingdom Metazoa; phylum Mollusca; class Polyplacophora; order Lepidopleurida; family Hanleyidae; genus Hanleya; species Hanleya hanleyi. The sequence goes on along the minus strand of JAVTVY010014868.1, from coordinate 46,096 downwards.
AGACACAAAGGAGTGAAAAAACATTACATATGATATTCTTATCCTAATCACATGATAATACAGGTGCGCACCTCATAAAAACAAACACTTTAAGTCGGCCCAAAACATGTACAGTATGTACATTCAGCACCAACTGAACAAATACTTGTACTGAAGTGGATACTAAGCTGAGGTTCCAGTATCCCTAACACAGTTCCAAAAAATTCTCAAAAATATTCAAATACATTTTTCACTCCATGGTTGGTGAAAGAAAAATCAAGAACAAGAATATCTTTTGAAAATGGGCTGTCAGACAACTGACAAGACATATGGAGATACGCGCTTAAGACTGGGTTAGTCAGTGAGCACTACACATGATCGATGTATGTTGATACAACACATGGTGATTAATTGATCAATTGATCTCTTAAACTTTTTACCAAATAATACTGAAAATTAGATCAAATTTAGACCGACATGTACAAGTCGCTTAAAAATTAAAGAAAATTGCTCCTTGGTATAATTTTACTCGTTTTCGGTGTTAATTTTTACCATGTCTTTCAGATTGGTCATTTGGTAAATCCTATGTTATCATGCTTAAAGTCTTGAAATTTCGACACAACGTTATACATATTTCGTCCACCCATTTGTGAATTACTTTGTGTTTGAAATAGAATAGAATAGGATAGAATATTGTAGGAGAACAAGACAACATTAGCTCGCACTGGGTCATTTATCACCACAACCATATCCAGGGCTATTTGAACACCCATAAAACAACAAGGCTATATATGGCCGCCCAAACATCCACAGGCCCTACAAATTTCCCCAAAAAGCAAAAAAACGGGGGTCCCTCAAAACGACCCTGGATATACCCGTGATTACTGATAAATGTAACATACACTGGAAATTATGTGATGTTGCTAGCTCTACCGAAATAAGGTCATTGGACAAGTAAGTAATGCACATTTCATAAATGTGTAAAGTATAATACTACTCTCAATGCACCTATCACTCATACGTAAATGTGGCAAAGTGTCTCCTTTGGACATCAGGACATTTTGGCAGGGAACATTTCAGTAGGGCCAGGTGACCTTTCAGCTTGCAACATTTCGGTAGGTGACATTTCGGCCAACAACATTTCAGCAGTTAGTGGGTGGGTAGGACATTTCCACCTGCAACATTTTGACAATAAATTTTCTTTATTAAGTCTACCTTTGAAATTAGAAGAAAATGTTGATCTTTACATACGGGTGATTTACTATTCAAGTATATTCCAGACTTAACATGATGTAGCACCTACAACCTGCATTGATCCAACCGTAAAGGTATTATGTTGTATATGGCAACAATCAAAGAGATTAACGAAAGATAAGGATTCTGATTATTGCGGATCAGGCTCTACCGAGGTACTAGCACTTATCAAGTAAGTTCCAAGCATTCATCAATATCATCACAACGGGTAAGAAACCTGACAGTGCACATCTACAAGCTACTAAGCATCTTCAATTTAAGTTTTCAAGTTGTCCATCATATAGTAACCTAGATATGGACCTGACAAGACATGATTGACTGATGGGTCATAAATCTGAATCTTCAAACAAGGTACTATAGTAATCCCTCTAATAATTCAATCACAAGAAGTGAAATTTCCCACCATAAAATCTGGGGGTGATAGAATTTATTAGGATAGTAAGTTGACAAAATGGTTCAAAATCATGCATATAATCCATTTCTTGATCAAATTTATTAGGGATGATTGGATTTTGATATGGGGATTGAATTATCAGAGGGATTACCGTAAAGCCCAACACACAGCAAACATTTTCTTGTATTAGAAGAAAAACAATGTTCCGAGATGTTTTCGTCTGCTGTGTGCGGGACCCAAAAACAGAAAACATCTGTTCGGAATAAATGTTCGTTTTGCCCTGGAACAAGTTTTTGTCATCTGTGTGCGGTGACTGCAAACATTTCTCGGTACATCTTCCAACTATGAACCAATCAACTGGCGAGCCACGTCAATGTGACAAATGATTGAACCCAAGACTACATCTACATGTGGTGCTCGTGGTTTGTTTCGAGATAACTCTGTCATAAATCATTGAAACGTGTAATAAAACTGACAGTGCACATCTAAAAGGTACTAAGCACCTTCCACGTACAATGTAAGTTTTGAAGTTGTCCATCAAATATTAATGCAGATATGGACCAAACAAGAAATAGGCAGATGACCGTATGACTGTTACAAATCCCTGTTGCCCGATTTGCTAAGGGGTAAACACAAAAACAAAACATTTATTGTAATCATTTCTAATTAATTTAATAGTAAGGTATGTACAAAATTGACAGAACTATTGTTCTTTATGCTCAAGTGTACAGTACTTGCAACAGCCTCCGTACATACATGTATATGTACTGTTTAATTCAAATCTCTGGTGTGAGAAAGCAAACTTAAAATTTCTATCCTGAATAGTGTGTGAAAATGGTCCTTAGACAGTGCCTTCGAACTTAAGAGGGAATATGACCACAATGGCTGAATAACAAAAATTTCCAAGCCCTTATCAATCTTTTTTCTGATTTTTTCCTAATGGTTTTGAGTATGGTCATGCAAATTCACTCACTTCTCAATCGAGACAGAAGGAAGACATTGAAAGAAGACATGTGAAAAAATAATTTCATGTTTACATTATTTCATACATTATTCATATGGACTGTGTAGCTTTAATAAGCCAGTTAAGTATAAGAATGGTGCCTCAAACGTAGTGTCAAATTAACCTACATGTGTCAAACATTTATTCAACTTAACCATTATTATCCTCATGTAGAGCCCATACCTTTTCAGGTGCAAGAGAAAACTCCTTTGTGCTCTTTTTTCTTATTAACGACCCCTATGTGCCCTTTTGAGAGAGAGAGAGAAAGAGAATTAAGGTTTAACGTACTGTTCAGCAATATTTCAGCTATATAGCGACAAATGTGAAGTGAAAATGAACCAGCCATTGAAACAACCAAAATAATTGTTGGATCACCTGACATTTATTGGATGCTGACAGTTAATGGACATGCAAATGTATGAAGAAATACTTTATAATTTCTACAAATTTAGGCTAAGTTGAGTAAAATTTATTAGACAGTGCATATTGTCTGGGAATATGGATTGAGTTCTCTGGAAATAAAAAGGAATGGTTGCTATCTCTGCTATTATACTTATAGAATCATGAAAATATAAATACTATTTCTGTATCTGTAGCCGTAATGTTTACCGGAAATCATATGACACAATCTGCCAGAAATTCTATGGAAATTCGCTTAGAGAGGGTTGCATATGAAAATCAAAATGCAAAATTGACAGAAATACGGAAATCAGACTTAGGATCAATTAAAAAAAAATAATTTGAGTTCATAATGATTTATTTTTAATAATACTAATTCCGAATATAAAAATATATTCAAGTTCATAATGATTTCATTTATACATTTTAAGAATTCATAGTGATTTTATTTTATAATGAAAAGAACAAAAAAAAAATAATTCAGAAGATAACAGAACTAGATGTGACTATTACAAAACCAGTCTCATTCTGTTCAACACATGATATTAAAATGTGTTCATGCGTTTCATCGTCTTCTTACTTCCTTTGGGTTTCATTCCATCCTTCTGTGGCTATCTTAACATGTTTGTGCCCATTGTTCGCAAGCAGAAACTTTGAAATGCTTGGTCAGATTCCTACGAAATTCGGCATACGGTAAACATTCCAAATATTCGATCACCAAAGTGATTTCAAGACCCAAAAAATCAGAGGGTGATCATAAATACTGGAACGTCCGGTCAGGGGAAAAATAACCTTGATCGTATCAATGGAATGTGATCTGTTTGCCCGACAGAGTTATCTCCCCTGGTTCACTGGCCACACTGAGCCAAAATACACATGCAAGTGCAGTTTGCTTCGTGTTTTATTTGACTATATTTTGTCCGACCGTTATAAAAATGCTTATTAAAAGAAAATACACTGAAAGTTGTTGGCCTATTGTTGCATATTTAACCCCAGTCCTGTCGGACAGTTATATGCTGGTCGAAGTGTGAGTGCCAGGCTGTCAAGCAGAGTTGAACTGTTCAAATGAGCTCAAAAACGGTGACTGTCTGGTCGTTGAAATTGATAAATAAATTGAAATAATGGATGGTATTTGATGCACAATACATCATTTTGAAACCCTGAACATACATTCAGAACATATTTGGCGTTTTACAGCTTTAGAAATATTTAGGAATCGCATTTCGGCAAAAATAGTGTACTGTAAAACTCATGTAAGGAATTTTATCACGTTCAGAATACTACCGATGGACGGTCTGTTTTGCTTCATCTCGACTAAAATTATAACTCGTCTAAATTCTTATAGATGTCACGGTATGTATTCCTGGTTACTCGTAGCATAACGAATGTTGAATATTTATTAAAAATTCTTACTCTTACTTGTATTCTTACTTGTATCTTGGAGAAATTTTAAAGATGTAATCAGCCTCAAAATGGATGAATTTTGTAAACTCTCCTCCATGCGTTCATTCATCGGGGAGGATTACCAAAGTATCATATGTATTATATTTGATGATAGTGGGATCGCCATATACAACGAATGCAAGAATATCTTGTCAGAGAAATTTGAAACTCTGCCCGCCTCGACGGGTTTTCTGCTTCGCCATTGAGTGTGTGTTGTTCGCGGAGAGGAAAATGACGTCACGCATGAGACACGTAGCGACGCTCACGTATCTGAATCCTGCACAGCTGCAGCCATGGGATAACGTCATGGCTCGTGCCTACGGTTTGGTAATGTCACAGATCATACGTTGGTAGAATGCATCACACGTGTGTACGCTTGTTGACACTGCCGTGGAAAAAATAAACGGCATGCCATGCTGTTTATTTTTAAAGATCAATTCCTTCTATTTTCTCGTGAATGGTAGAAACAAGATTAGTTTTTTGTGATCAAATGTGTCTCATTTTGTACCTGTTGTAACATGTCACTTTCGCTGAGTTTGAGAGACATCGATTTTTGCCCAGATTTGAGGCTGATTACATCTTTAAGCTCTATAATAGCTTGTCATCTCCTTCTGTACAGATCATCTAGACACATTCCGCTTCCGATCGACACTCAGTAACCAAATTTGGAGTCAATAAATATGTGTAGTATCAAACCTACATGTATGATTTCGCCAGAGTTTGTCTAGTTGTAATTTGAAATTAACAACAGTTTCAGAGGTCACAATGTCATCAGGTAACAAATTCCACTCATCAATGTCTCTGCGAGAAACTATGGAGTCGAACATTTTTCGTGCATCTGGGTCTCACTAACTTTTTGGAGTGTCCTCGTCTCCTTTGAGTGGACAATTCAAAGAAGGTGCCTGGGTCAATATCATCCTTGCGACTTAATATTTTGTACATATGTATTAAGTCCCCCCGTTTCCGTCTATAGTCTAGGATAGGAAGATTAAGATCACAAAGTTTATCCTCGTATGAGAGATGTGAGAGTTCTGGAACAATCTTAGTTGCACGCCTCCAAGTGAATCGGGAAAAATCCTTTTGTTTACACGACGTGTGGCTCCCCTCAGCGAAACCAAACAACATTTTGACTCCGTCGAATTCGGCCACAGTGCATGCGTGACTCAACGATATTTTATGTTAATGAGCAGTTGGAGCAGTTTGACCAATCAGGAAATCGGGTTACGTCAGGTGATCAGCATTTTCGCGGGTTTATAGGGATTGAATGGGAAGTAAGGTTGTGTGGAAATCAAAGCAGAGTTGTTGCCTTTCATTTTGATATCTTTAACGTGGGGAGGGGCTTCCGGGATTTCGTTGCAGAAGCTTGTAAACAAGGTGCGTTTTTACGCATTTCAACAAACTTTTCTGAATAAATAACGCTCTGTTTTACATTTGTAGACGATCTTCACATATAACTAAGCGTCTTTTTTAGTAATAAACACCGAACTCACGTGAAATAATACGTTTTAGTTGGAGTAAGCCGTGTCTGGTTTGATTTTTCCACACGTGGCTCCAAATTGTTTGCAATCATCGATTAGACGATTTACGCAGCCCTCAACCTTTCAATTGATCGTGACTACATTAAAAGATGGTCAGCACCGTCAATGGTCGTTCCGCGTAATTTGTTGGTCCTGTGAGCTGAGCACATAGCGGTGATCGTATTTACTTTGGAATGCGAGACAGTTGGATGGCCTTTCCAACTCCTAAAATCTTCCACTGTTAGCCCATGAAATCCCGGAATGCACCGCGGCCAGCGACACTCCGATACAGGGGCCGTGGAATCGGGGCGGAGAGGGGGGGGACTACAGCCCCCCCCCCCTACTTTTTGAGACCGCAATGCTTTAAGTCATATCTTTGATAGCACCAGTCCAGCATTTAACATGGCCAATATAGAGTTCAGCCCCCACTTTCAAATGTTCTCTGCGGCTTTTGCGATAAGGCTTATTATAAATGGCCTATCTCCCTCACCAACAGCACTCTCAAAACTACCGCAGCCTCGATTCATGATCCAAATGCCAAACAACAACAAATGCCCCAAGCGGCATGTCGTGTATCTAACTGTCCATGTACTAGCCTAGTGTTATCAATTAGCGTGAATGAAAATAAAATTTTATACGAGATTACAAACTTGGTCAGTTTATCTTTATTCTATGCTATCTAATCACTGCTTAGGTGGTAAACTTGGCAAATAAATAATAAAGCAGACGACATCTGTATTTACACCATTGAAAAAGCTGTTGACCACTTCAAATGCTTGGATTTCCATGAAGCAATTTATATATTTGCTAAACATAGTATTTTCCGATGAGTTGATTTTCTGACTATTTGTCAGAATTGGCGAAATTCAGTTTTCTTACCGTAAACATTTTCTGTCAAGCAATTTCTGACTGCACTGAACGTAAATCAACGTTAGCAGTAGATAACGACTGCTCCACAAACTTTATGATGGTGGATTTTTTCTTGGTTGGTGCATCATTTGTGTGAAATAACGGGACTTACTAGTTAGAATATAACGTTTTATTGGTGCAAGGATATTCAGAAGAACTCAGCTTTATTTATACAACAAAATTGTCACCAGTAATGGAATAAAACTTGTCAAAATAACGAAATTCAAACACCCACGCTAATTGGCTACACAGATCGTCAAATATCCGGAGTAGCCCCTGTGCTCTTCTATTTTTTTTAGTTTTTGATCGTATTTTTATGTATTGCTTGTAATTTTTATATGTCCTGTATGTATTGTTTTTATGCATTGCTTGTACTTTTTATATGTCCTGTATGTTTTGTTTTTATGTATTGCTTGTACTTTTTATATGTCCTGTATGTATTGTTTTTATGTATTGCTTGTAATTTCTTTTATGTCCTGTATGTTTTGTTTTTATGTATTGCTTGTACTTTTTATATGTCCTGTATGTGTTGTTTTTATGTGGTGCCTTTAGCCTTCGGGCAGAAATGAGCAATAAACCATCTTATCTTATCTTATCTATTCATCCAGAAACAATGACAAAATGATACAGAAATAATCTGGACAGGTTCTTCTATATTCCATGTCTTTAGTCCAGGGGTGATTTAGTTTTTAACGAAGATTAAAAAATGCAGAAAAATTGGTCGCTAATTGGTCACACTAGGCTAGCTATATCTAGTGTACTGAAATTTCTGCTAATTCGGCCATTTGGGCTAGGGAGTAGGGTAGGGACTTGGCTACTAAGATATAATTTGGTTGTTGTTGTTGTGATTTTCCAGTTTATCTTTTCTAATATTTATGCCATAATATTTCAGTGAGAGTGTATCAGCGCAAACGTCGAACATATTACTAAGCTACCTTTGTATTCACCAAAAACTTCCGTACATACTGCTCAGATCTTTCTTCTTTTTTTACCTTCGTCTGCTGCATTGATAACTCAAACAACGCGCGTGTCAAACCAACGAAGCACGTGGGTAAATCTGGGTTATCCCCCCTGATTGTGACTAAGAGTGCCTTAGAGTTATCTTTCCTGATTGTGACCAGCTCACCCAGCTGAATTGACAAATTTACAAACGTGAGCACCATATGCACAAGCCCAGATTTATCGATATACTGGCTCACGAAGTTGAATGTCGGCCTAAATGACTTACTTTTTGGCTATCACAACAGTTCTTACGTGACATGGATTGGACTGGAGGGCTGTGACTAATACCACAAGGCCCCATAAAAAATGCCTTGTTTCCCATCACTGACTTTTCAAAAAGTCGGACAGGCGGTCCTTTTTTATTTTTTTATTTTCGGAAGGGCATGGGAACGATTCAGTTCATTCAAGAATCCACTGATATTAAGATAGTGATTGTCTAATTGGGTCCGAAAATGGTGTTTATACAATTAATTTTAAAGTTTCATTTTGTACACGGTCTCGTTATAGAGATTGAATACATTGGATAAATCGACAGAAATCTCATGGCGTTTGTATTTCCATTCTCACCTCCTGCAAGGTGCTATATGTGAGGTCATCTCATTCTGATTTCGTTCCTATGCAGGTAGACAGAACTCAAAAGATGGCATATTGATAAAATCTGGAATCATTGTGATTTGAAAGACAAAACTTTGGGTGTTTTATTCCAGCAGGAAACAATAAGCTGAGCTATTCTCGCGAAATGGAGAACATGACGATCATGAATTGACGATCATGAATATGACTTTAGGCAGTCATACCACAAAGTCCACTATAGGCATGAAACTATATCACGGAGGAATAGAACAGTGTAAGATCTTCAACGGAAAATAAATATCAACTATACATTTATACCGTGAAAATACTGCAGATGTTGTGTTCCTGTATCACTACAATACATTTATATACGACTAGAAATTGATACAAAAACAGAACGAAATGAGATTACAACCATAAAAATGCAAACAGTGCGACAATATCACGGACATGTCGCCTTGATTACAGCAAAATATACTTGTCATTGAAAGACCTTCAACGAGGTCCAATTACAGATAAAAAAGTAACAGAATTATTATCACAGTCTTGGAAAGGACGAATAGATAAACATCTTTAGTATCTCCACACACAAAACAGTCAAGTAAGAAGTCTCGATCCAGGACAGTGACATACAATGATGCACAGAAGAAACATCAAGTTGCTGCCAAGGCGCCGGTAATCACACAAGGTACGACTGTCGCGTATAAAATCTTGACATCACCCCAGCTCCTATGCCACAACAAGCATTCGGGCATTCATAGCGCGCCACAACAGTCGCTGGTGCAAACCAGAGTCAGTTCAGCCTCATTTTCATACCAAAAGAAACACCAACAAGGTAGGTGAGAGAAAATAAAAAATAAATCGGGGCGGGCGGAAAAATCGGGGCGGGCGGTGATGGGAAACAAGGCATTTTTTATGGGGGCCCAAAGTACCACAGTGTGGTTAAATTTTACCACAAAGTATCACAGTTATCGGTACCACAAAGTACCACACATTACCACTGGTGACATTTAAACACGATTAAACACCATAAATAGCACTGTTTGATGAAAAAATCATTTGTACTAAATTTATAAGACTTTTGCCATTTTTCTTTTCTTTTCTTTTTTTCGGAAAAAAAACAATCTATCTTTTCCTTTTATTTCTGCCAATCAAACTTTGCGCCTATCATAAACATATTTTTTCCAGCAAACAATATTATAAGGACATAGGACAATATTACTGCACATAATGTGCATAATCTTGTGCGAAATGACGACCCACCTTTCGCCAAAAAGATAAAAGACAAAAAAAAGGTACCTATAGCCACAAAATACCACGTATAGTGTTGAACACAAGCGACTGTTATCATTTGTACCACGTTTAGCCAGAAAACAAACAATGATTTCCTTCCGCGCATCAGACAATTTTGTGCCTACCGAAAAGATGTTTCTAGTATGCTCAGGCACATTCAACGCAAACACAACCAAGAGACACCGCCGAGTCCCGCTATAGTTGCAACAAGAGCAGTAGAGCATCCCTATACGATGACGGTGAGCGGCCCTACGGCATGTGGAAAGACGTCCTGGGTGATGAAATTCTTAGAGGTACGTGTGGCTACCCCAGCTCCGACACGTGTTATTTGGTGTTATAGCCAATGGCAACCCGCCTACGAAACTACCAGGTTACAGAATGTGAGCTTCGTCCCAGGGATTCCTCACGACATAAACGAACCGTAATACTTTGACCCCGAGCAGACCAACGTGGTAGTGCTAGATGATCTGATGAGTGCGGCCAAGGGTAATTCACACGTCGCCGACTTGTTTACTAAAGGATCCCATCATAGGAATCTGTCCGTCATCTATTTGACCCAGAATCTCTTTCCTCAAGGGAAGGCGTCCAGAGATATTGCCTTGAACTGCCAATACTTTGTGTTGTCTCATTGACAGAGCACAAATCCGTGTGTTTGGTAGTCGAATTTATCCTCAGAACATCGACCATGTCATGCAGGCGTTTCAACGGGCGACAAGTCGTCCGTACGGCTACCTGTTCGTAGATTTAAAAGCCCATACTCCCGAAGATCGCCGGCTGACGACCCACCTGTTACCCGGCGAGGAATCACCGAAACGTCATATACCCCCACACCTGGCAGCACCCGTCCAGCAGCAGCAACCCACCCCCATACAGCGGGTCCGCTTCATACCATCAGTCCCGGAATATCACCCAACCGTGAAGGACCAACCCGAACCCGTACAAGGGAATGAACATAATGTGAACTCGAGGCTATGGAATGATTTGTTCAAACAAAGTATGGACGCCGAGATGGGCCAGACGTTCAGGGTCACAGAAAACAAGTTTCAACACAAAGGGTATTCGAAAAAGGAAGCCGCAATTTTAGCCCATAACAGATTGGGACCCAGACTACGACGGGCTTTACGTCAGCAGTAGGTCGACCTCGTGACACATATGAAATTGTTGGATAAGGATGCGGTTCATATGGAAATCGAAAAAAACAGCGTCGATGTTGAAAACCTCTGGCATGAACTGGAAAGCGGCGTATGTAAGAGCAATAGCACAAAAGAAACATTTGTTCGAACGCATCATTAAACGACGTTAAAGCGTTAAGAAAGTGTGCTAAGGCGTTGAGATGGGTGTTAAGGCATTGAAACGAGCGTTAAGGCATACAGATACGCCGTTAAGGCGTAATAGTGGGCGTTTGCGGGCGTTATTGTCTATGAAAGCAAGTGTATTCCCAAAACACGCACAGTCGACGTTCAACCATCAACATGGCTTATACTTGTTCTGTGTGCGAACGCACGTTCACCAGACATTACGATATGATGCGACACCAGAACAATATACATGGGATTGAAGACTCCGAGGAGTCCGTTGAGACGGATGCTGATACAGAGACTGCTGAGAGTGTATCGACTGATACCGAGACAGAGATTGCTGACAGTCTGTCTACTGATACGGAGAGCTTGACCTCAGATAGTCAGCCTACATCCCAGGAAAGTGAGGCAGAACCTGCCTTCTGGAGTCGTATTGTGACAGCAGCTATCAATACTCACGCTGCAGCGATCGAGGTCGCCGGACAGGATAACTTACAACAGGCGTACACCCAAATGCGCCCCTGCATCAGGAAAACAGCCATGGAGATCTATGAACAGTATACCATACTACCGCTTGAAATGAAAGGCGACCCCACGCACAGGTCCATCATGAAGACCAAGAGTCACTTGGAAGAGGATATGGGGCTACCACCCACCGAGTAGCAAATGTTTCAGGACATGCTGCCCAAACAATATCCAGGCCTGCCCGACGACGATTAGAACAAACGGATGAGAGCGAACATGGCCGAAGATGGGACTTTCTCAAACGCCGGCTTCTGATTGGACAAGAGCAGCGGAGAATACATCTAACCGGCCAGAACGAATATGACAGATAAAGCGCCAAATGGCGGCCTCTGATTGGACAAGAGTCTTCTTGAATTGTAAACATACACAACGCGGCTCCCCCAGCGTGGGTATGATGTAACATTGGGGAGAATAAACTATATGAAAACTTGTTGCTGTTGTTGTTCTTCTCTCATCTGTCATCCTTGTTGTTTTTTTCTCATCTGTCTATATCATGGTGTCAAGGCGTTATGCTAGAGCGTTAAGGCATAACGACGGACGTTGACGGGCGTCACTGCATTTCCAATGAATTAGTGACAATTCCATGAGAATCAAAGCTTTTGGGCTAATTCACCAGGACGTTGAAGCATTGAGCTTGGCGTTGGCGGGCGTTGCTACAAGATGCCACTTCACACGACGCATTCGGACCAAGGATGATCCATTTCTACCGCAACTACCTTCCTTCACTGCCCCAAAATGCCCACTTTGGCTAATACTCCTACTGATGACGTCACCAATGGCGTCACAGATGACGTGAACATCCCTTAAATCGTGGTCTGCACCACGAGAACTACAAGATGACACCCCACACGACGCATTCGGACCAAGGATGGTCCATCTCTACACCAAATACCTTCCTTTACTTCCCCAAAATGCCCGCTTTCGCTACTACTCATACTGATGACGGCATCGATGACGTCACAGATGCTGTGGAGAGCCATCAAATCGGGGTCTATACCCCGAGAGCTACAAAATGACACCTCCCACGACACATCCGGACCAAGGATGGTCCATCTCTACCCCAAACACACCCCCTGAAAAAATGACCACTTTACTTACTACACCCAATTGCGTACGCGCAGATTGACGCGACTCGCAATAAAAAACACGCCATTCTGACTCTACCCCACAAAAGGTTCACTTTGACACCTCCCACGACCCATTCGGATCAATAGTGGTCCATCTCTACCCCAAACACACCCCCAAGAACCCCTCAAAATGCCTGCTTTTACGACCAAACTGCGCATGCGCAGAATATTGAAGGATGCTCCTCCACGAGAGCTTCAAAATAAGACCTCATACGACACCATAGAACCACTAGCGGCTCACCTAGACCCCAATACGTCCACCCAGTATGGAGCTGTACACAGAGCCAGTAGGCCTATGGGGCTATATACAGACCTCTGTGAACTTTTCGAAAAATTTCACCGCTTAACTTAACTTTCCCATCGTGTTCTACATGGTGAAACGTGAAAAACAAGACCAGACAACCCATAGTAAAATCCACGAAAAATTTCCCAGAATGGACCTATACCCCCATAGCCAGTATGGGCCTATATACAGACCTACCCGGCATTTTTCAAAAAATTTCACCACTTACCTCCGAGACCATTCCTATCGTGTTCTACATGGCGAGACGTGAAAAACAAGACCAAACAACCCATAGTAAAATCCACAAAAAAATGACCACCCCCCAAACCCCATACAGGCATTTTTCCAGTATATTGTATAATACAGGCCCCTATTGTAGACCACGTATTTGAGATTACTTTCTATCCGCGGAGGCAGACCGCATTACCGCCAGACCGCGAAGGAATACATACTACATAGGGATCGAAAGTGACGTCACCCTGGTGGCGCCACCTGTTGGAACTATAGTGCACTTGACCTGCGCTGTGACCTGCAAAAATTGGAACTATTCTGTGTTCGGAGGTAGTTTTTGGTCTCTTGAGCTGGTGGCGCCCCCTCTCGGATGCAAGAGTTACCTCCTCCGGCAAAATGCGGCGTTAGATGCTTAGACTATACTACTAACGTAGTTGACGAAACTATGCTGGTCAAATGGCATCATTTGGCTAAAACGTAGATGGTAAATGTCCCGGTAGCCTAATGATGTTCTTCTGATTCGTAACTACACACAGTAAAAACGAGCAAGTGAAATTAAATTCAGAAAATTTTCCCCTCCAAAATGTAGGCCTACCGTAATGGTATAGAATGACACAATTACAATCTGTCTTACCTCGCTGTCGGCAGCTCTCTGGTATAATCCAAAATGCTTATTTTGGATTATACCAGAGAGCTGCCGACAGCGAGGTAAGACAGATACGTGTTTATTTGGACTGGACGAAGACGTCTTTTCCAGCCGTTGAACTTGGCGCCATTTTCTCGAAAAAAAGTTGCGAGACCTTGATAGAGACTAGGGTTGGGGGTGGAACATAGAACGGTAGATAGAAGTACCTGTGAGTTAACCTAAGTTGCACGCATTTCTCCATCGACCGCTGGATCACTGCACATGTACTCCTATCTACCGTCAATGCTGCAGTCGACGGACCAACACTCTAGATATATATTTCTAGAGTGTTGGTCCTTCGACTGCAGCATTGACGGTATAGGAGTAATTGTGGATCACTGGTCCATACAATCACGAGCGAGATTCTCCACGCTGTTGAAATGGAAAACTTCTACAGTTTCGTGGAGTGTGAACACGTCCCTCAAACCCCAATTTGCCGCATGACACCCGTCTTCAAAGACACCGAGATGAGCCGCACGGACAAGCAGACGTATGCCGAAGCACACAACGTCACGTGGGCTCATTGACGATACGACGTGAGTCACCTCTTCTAAAGAGACCATCTCGTACAACTGCCCTCTTGAGATCGGGTGCAAGCTGTAAAAGTTGATGAAACTCCGTATGGTGGAATTCCTGTTTGAATTCATTTGTGTGTTGTTCGATCCCCCGGACTGGCAGTTGATCGAGATGAGCACCGATACGTCCGTCTCAAACCCGGACAGGGAATTCTTGATGAAACCGGAACTTCGGGTCCAGTATGGAGTAGCTAAATAATATATAGCCCTCACGATACTCGTGAGGGCTATATATTATTTAGCTAGTATGGAGCTGAACGTGATGGGTGGACTGGTTATCTCGGATAGGGATAAACGGACGACAAACGGACGCCGGGGCTATTCTGACTGAAGAGGAACGGGTATGCCATGATCGCCCTCTCATGGAAAACCTACTGTTACGGTGGGGACCACTCCAAAAAGTTCAGCTGTACAAGGGTGAATCGTCGGGATCCTAACGCCAACAAAGCCCCTACCTCGGTGTCCTTCAGGGTCTGACCAGTACCAGCGGGACAACAAAAGCATCTGCATCATGCAGTATTAGGTATGTTGCGTCAAATTTGTACCATCATGAAGAAAATTGTCTTGCTATTATACATGTTAAGGTGTTTCGTGTTCAACGGGCATTTTTAAATTTAAAAACAAAAACAAACAAAAACAAGAGGTCGACCTTCTCGTTTTTGGCCTGCCAAATATTCGCTTGCTAGCATAGTTAACTCTGTAGTGGTACGTAGTCTCGATCACTCAGCAATTATCATATGCCCAAAATGGTACGATAGATATCAGTTATTAAAAATAGAAGAAGAATTACCATGCTATCAAAAACGGGAGACCATCCTTATTATGAAATTGGAGAAGAACCACTTGTGCGAAACCGTGGCTAGTGTGAAATGCACCGTTAGGGATGCAGGGTCGGTCCCACTATCGATACGAAGGAAAGCGTCAGAGTGTTTCATTCACGTCTCAACCATATCGCAAGCCGTCTTTTACCTCATACTCGAAACGGAATGGAGGATATGAGTATAAAATCACCATCCAGGAAAGCCAGGTGACCTGTGACGCGGATCCTAATACCACATTGAATGCGATTACTGTACCCAATGACGGGTGAACCAAATAAACGGGTGTTAAACGGTGATCTCGAAAACAACATCATCCACATCAATCATGACATCTATACACCGTGATACGTTTTTCGCACGCTTGGGAGCGCTACCGGGACACCACCGCCGGCTTCACCATATGCCCGATCTATGAATGGCCTTCGGAAATGGGGGGCCTAGCTGAGGTGGACCAGATGTTTATAGAGGACGAGCAGTCAGCCGTCGAGTTGCGCTGGGCTCATGCCCTGAGTGACGCGACGTCAGAACCCAATGAAAACATCACTGAGCGGTCATGATTTATATATGAAACGATGAACGGACACCACGGGCGTCACTCACCACGAAAACCTGAGAGAAGATGTTGGACACGTTGTATTACAGCTCCCAGAGTCCGGCCTTTCGAGCAATTCATCGAGCTGCCACGGCCCAGGGGATTGGTTTAAAACAAGACACCTATGCCTTACACTGAACCGCACGCCACCATTTTCCACGTAGTCGGGTCCTCATCGGAGGTATACATGCTTGTCCAATGGCAAGATGGTTTGGTCGACATGAGTGCCTTGACAAAACACAACGATGGTAATGGGTGTATGTTAAACTGCATAGAGGATCTGTCGAAGTATGCGCAGGCCGTACCCATCGGGACGAAAATGGGAATCTTATGCCTACGTTCGATCGTATCTTCAACACCGACTGTAAACCATTGTAATCGCAAACCTTTGAAGGCAGGCAATACAAGCATCTGGTCCGTCATTCAATATTCAGCCGTCGTCCATTAAAGAATTTTCGCGTCCACAATCCAATGACCTAATTCATATAATAACATTAGCACCAAATTTAAAGGATAAATCATAGTATACATAAAACTAGGCTAATTTCTTGCGAGACTAAAGCCATCAACGGTTTTCATTGATGCCAGCAAGACCTCATGATGTTTCAAACATATCAAATCTGTATCGTTGATCAGTATTCTTAACCCATATGATATACATTGTTCCCCAACACCCCATCTAAATGTTCTGAAAGCCCAAAAGGTATCATACTTCTTTCACCTCGATGTCCTCCTCAGCTGCATGGTCGAGAGTTACAATCGACCCTATCACCTGAGTGAACTTTTACCTCAATATCAGCCTCAACGTTGAAACTACCTCAATATCTCACAAATAGATCAACTAATGTGAACGAAGTTCACGGGTGTAGAACAAGAGGGAGAGATGATATAGTCTTACGACATTTTTCGATAAATCTTTTAAGTACGCTGCCGCCAAAATCTAGAATGGTTTACCAGAGATGGCTGTCATGCCACAACGTACGACAAATTCAAACGCACCTACTGGAGGCAGTTGCCTAATCCATGATAGACTACATATAAAAAAAGGCGAGTTTTACAACTGTAGATATCGTGTTTTAGTTCTATACACAGATTCATACATACTATTTTATTTGGATTGTATGACGATTGAGGTGTTGAAGATCGGGGACCATAGGCGGATCAGTGCTCAAGCGCAAGGTAGAGAAGACTTTAATACCTCCCAACATGAACGATAATCAAACGGCGCATACACCGGACCCGCGGGTGTATGAACTGGAAGACCTATCAAGTCAATGGAAGGGACGTTTTACGACATAGATTTACAGCTCGTGAAAAGATTAATACACCGTGGAACAGAACCTGAAAACCGAACGAGGTCGGGGCAAGACCTCTTGAAATGACAAGGCTGGCCCAGTTCATTCAATGACTGGATCCGGGCAAACCAGATGAGACGGCTCTAAAGTCGGCAGCCACATCCTTCGGTGATAATTCTAGGTTCCATCATGAACACAGTGTTATGGACAACGTGACAACCCTGTCCGACTTTAAATTAATCCGATACCGTGATCCTCGCAGATGATCTCAATGCGGAAACCGATGTATGTGTAACCTACCCACCAAAGGCAATCATCACCGACGACTCATCGTCATCTACATTGTGCACAATTTGTTTAGTAAAAATAAATAGTATCGGAACATCAGTTTGAAATCCCACCATCTGGTGCTGTTTAAAATTTGCAGCGACGCTACTCGACTGCTCCAACTGGCGAGACAAATGTTTCCCGTACGCACCCAGTTCGCATTGGAAGATGCGACAACCCTCAAGCACGAGTAAATGCTCATCCACTTGGCGCAAGTACCCCCGACCTTCTTCGACTGTGGATTCTTTTCCGGGTAGACCCACCAGAAAAGATAAAAGCCTCTGAATACGAAGAGAGTTATGTAAACACAGCGGCTCCTTCAGATGCGGGGTGTGATGTGATGGAGACGATAAAAATATAGAACTCACCATCCTTGTTGATTTTTTTTCTATAATGAGAATCGGGTGCCCTACGCACCGAGTACGTACAGAAAAGGATTAAACCAAATGGGAGTGGTTGAGGGTTCCAGTGTTAGTTGTGCATGGTGGCCACTCGAGTACAGAAGCACCTAATCTCCGAGTACTGGAGACACCAACTGTAAAAACATCAACTGTATACTGAACTCCGTTTATTAGCTAGACTGATGTTCTCTAAAACCACAATACGGCTCTGTAACACAACACAGACGACATAGCGCATCACAATGCCGCTCTATAATGCCGTCAAATAAACTTCGATTTTCGCTCCATGAGGCAACACTGGAGCTTTGTAACAGTACACTGACTCTATGCATTACACTCAACCTTGCAAAACACCCATCGTATGCTGAACTCACTCATGCTACACTGCACCGATGCTCTTTACCTTCAGTGATGATCACTAAGACCACACGGCTGCTATGTAACACAACACGCTATAAAGCACTGCAATGTCACTCTATAACGCTGAATTGGGGCCTTACAACATCAGACTGGTGCTCTATAACGTTAACGTTAGTAACACTACACTAATGCTCTGTACACTGCATTGGCTTCTCATTGTCACTATATAACACTATTGGTGCTCTGTAACACTGCCGAAGGGCGGTGGTTCTCTCCGGGTACTCCAGCTTCCTCCACCAACCAAACTGACTGTCACCACATGAGTGAAACAAACTGTGTGACATTAAGCCAAATTCCCTCCCCCCTCCCTGTAACACTGTATTGTGCGCTATATAACAGGCCAATACAGCTATGCGAGAGTGCGAATTGTGTGGTTATGTGTGCGGAATACCTACATCTTTGAATAATGGATGTGCAGCTATGTGCGAGTGAGGTTCCTACAGCTACGTGTGCGTAATTTCTGTACAGCAAAAAGTGAGTAAAGTTCGTACACCTAGGCATGGGTAAAGTATTGCAGCTATGTTTGAATAATGTCTGCACAACTAAGTGCGATTGAGGTTTCTATAGCTATGTGTAAGTAATGTCTGTACAGCTATAAGTGATTAAAGTGCGTACAGATATGCATGGGTCAAGTATTGCAGCTATGTGTAAATATAGTCTGTATACAGCTCTGTTCCAAAAGCTGTGGATGAGTAAAGTTTGAAGAGTTAAGTATGCTGGGTGTTTGTAGGCCTACTGCAGTGTGAGAAATGTACGTACAGTTCTCTTTGTGTAGTTTCTGTACAACTATATACCTGTGATGTCTGTAGAGCTACGTGTGAGCGAAGTATGTACAGTTATATGTGAGTAAGGCCCCTAAAGCTATTGTTGTCCTCCACAGTTTCGTAGCAATGGCCCTGGTCTAATTTCATAATACGATAGACTGTCCGTGTTCTGCTACATCATAATTCTTCTTGCCTTCTTAATGGGTTATATATAATACCATCCTGTTCAGAATTAACAACGCTGCAAACCAGCATATACAGATCGATGGCTAGCTTCGTCTACAAGGTGATCGGAGCCATGGAGTAAATTTTGTCCTGCCTCAGTTATGCCCCTTGGGTGTGTCTAAAAATGAAGACTCATTTACGGAGAGAAAATCTGACAAAAAAAACGGGCAGGTTGGCCCCTACTTTTTTCGCCTTTTTAAGTTGATACCGGACCTGGGAACAAGAGAAATAAATGTAATTGAAATCGCTCTTACAAGTTTTTCTGGAAATTGAGCCTAATTTTACTATTCTTCGGCATTTTAAGGGATCTTCTGCCTTAGTTGTGCCCCTTCGGTGTGCCTGGGACGGGAGTGAAGTCATGGGGCGGAAAGTGACGTCTTCGCACACTCGTGCGCACTCGCCTAGTGGTATACCCTGCACCCTATAGCCCGTACATCAATTACTCACGCCACAACGGCGCACGGTATACTTGTATGACAGACCTACTCACGGTCATTAAATCGGGAGGGTGCGTTACGGGGCCACGAACGCTCACTCCACTAGGAAGCGGCGGAACAATGTACCGTAACGATTGTGGTCAATTCTTCAAACGACCCGGTCAGTTATCACCAAGATTTGATTCATGGTCCGTCAACACAACATTTGCGACAACTTCCCACTGAAGGGAAGCTCAGGAAGATATGTCCCATTGAGGACGAACCCGGGAAGATCAATCCCACTGGAGAGGACACCAGGGAGATGCGACCATGGAAAGCCAGCCTCTATCTACGGTCGAAGAGTCCCTGAATGTCCAGCCGGACCCCAGTCGATTCAGTTCTGAGTCATATACGCCGGACGACATCGAGAGTCACGTGTATTTTCAGAAAGATCCAGTGGATGTCTAAAGCGATCGCTTACCAATCCCCCATTCAGTTAGGGATATGTACTGGCGCCACTGGTCTACGATCCCACGATGTTTCCAACGTCTTCGCCCGCTGATAGACAGCTAAAAGTTCCGACTGATCGACCTCATCCGTCTACGCAGCTAAGTGAAAGCCATCTTCAACGACCAAGTCACGGTCTTCAAGTTAAATCTCGCTTTGCGTACATCTTATGCCATAAGATGACGGGTCAACTGCGCTATTTATATTCCGGTGCCAACAACGAGGTATTCGACCAGCCTTTCGCCATAACCAATCGGTGTTCACTGAAGAAGGGACTTGTCCAACTGGAGACTGTGGAAGCCGTGCAATGGTCCCGTCAACAACGCCCCAACAACAAATGACAGGTGAAGATGGTGACCAATGTCACCTTTTTCGTGGCTAAGCTGACCGACCATTCATCGGTTGAACGTACTCACCCACGACATGCAGTAAAGTAAGCTCTGTGAACACTTGTACCTAATATTACGGTGCTTGAAAAGGACGGCACTTGTAGGTACTGGGTGCTCACAGGTGAGTTTCACAGCACACACAGTCAATGATCCTGCAGATTTGGTAAATTGGTAAGTTGCTCTGTACATCTTGTAATAGGCAGTCTGTTATATCCACCGTTAAGGCATCCGATGCAGTCAGTGCAATTGCAGAGTGTACGCCACATTGTCAGATGCAAAGCCGCCCCGCGATTAAAGGACACCACATAAGACTTCTCACGTCATACTGCCACATGCGAATGTGGATTAAGGTAGACCGTTGTAGATCGTGTAGGTGAGAAAGACGTTGTCGTGAACGAATGTGCATTTCTCCACTTTGATCACTTCCCCCAATGTACCGATTGGCTTCATGGAAAGACCGGGTCAATTGCTTCCAGGTGAACGGGCTAGTTTAATTTGGGTGGCGGCGTGTACAGTAAGACGCGTTGATTCTTGATGGTAGGCGTCAAATTTGTTGATAGCTTCCATCGCCCATTAGCAATATTCAGCGCCAACAATATCGTCAACCATGGCATATGGCTTAGGTTGAGCTAATGGCATGAGCTGGTTCAAGGTGATGTTGGTATCGGTATCACGCCTGGCTGGTGGTCCATGTGGTGACTCAGTCTTGATAGCAGCGCCAAAGTCAGGGTGAAGCCAGAGGCTGTGTAAATCAGGATTCGATGCGCTTTACCGCTTTACCGAACCTTAGGCACGAGCCATGAAGTGATCCTGTGGCTGCAGCTGTTCATCATTCAGATGTGCGTCGCTTTATCACTAAAACGTCAGGCAGGGACGTCTCATTTCCGCGTACATGACACATTCAATGGCGAGACGGAGAAAGCCCGTCTCTGACAAGAAACATATTCTTGCATTCATTGTTTATAGCGATCTCACTCTCATCGAATATGTGCTTTAGCATGCTTCGCTTCGGTGAAGGTTTAAAAAATTCGTCTATTTTGAGGCTGGTTATATCTTTAAATGCAAGTGCTTATTATCGGTTGCAATGTCCGGCGGCAATTATAAAATACTCTCTGTCGGAAAGCGAGCAAGCTCAATAATCAACTACCGGTACATAGAACGTACATTGCGAAGAAGTAGGTTCATAACACTTAAATGCGAATTAACTGTAATAATGTCCAAGGCAACATTCGAACTTTTGAGGATATGAACGGCGGTAGGAGGCTGGGGGAAATCGGGATATTTTTGCGAATTCTGTTCAAATCGTTGGAGGCTAAAGTATCAGGGTGTTGAGCCGAAATGGTTGTGGGAATAATTGTTCTGTGTGCGAAGGAATCAGTCTAAATGAAAGTAATACCAATGTGTTTCACCGAAATCTTACGGGTAGTTTATCTACTTGTACAGCTATAATTTAACGTGTAAAAGGTCAAGGTTATTCTGTCCCAAAAATCAGAGGAAGAAAACTATTAGAAATCGTCAGTTGAGACGTTTATGTGGGAAATGGGATCAAAAGGTCAAAGTCAGTATCAACATTTACGTCAAAAGGCCAAAGGTCAGTGTGACCTCAACTCGGGAAATTATTGAAAACACTGCAAAAGCTCCGGTTTGGGAATGTGAATCGTCATCTAACTTGGAAATACCTCAACTTTATGGCAAACAAGAAAAACAAATGAGGACGAAAATTCACGGTCACTGCATGTGAACCAGTAATCAGGAAATAACTGAAAATCTCAATATTTGTGTACATGTAAATTAAGGCATTGTGTCGGGTATCAAGATTAAGGTCAAAAGGTCATGGTCAACGTCAAAAGCCATCAACAACTCAATAAAAGAATCGTCGATTTATTTCTAAACTGTTAAATTTTCGTCAATGACTGAGGCTCTTGTTCTAATGAGATAAGTCGATAGGTATTTATTAATCCCCAGTCCAAACGTTACTTTGAATTGCATACTGGAAATAACCTACCTTGATTAGTCCACCTAAATCTTTAATGTCTCCCTAGACCCCGTGATCGCAACATTGCCACGAAGGCCATATCATCCAAAGTCATCCATTTCATGATTTCAGGTAATGTTACAGTCACCCATCCTTTCATGCCATATGTCGTGGTTGCTACACTTATTTATGACGTCACTATGCTGTCAAAGACGTTATAAGCATATGGTCCGTTTGACGTCAGTAACGTAAAGGTCATACGATACGATACGATACGATATATTTATTAGCAATCATAGTAAAAGTACAATGATCAAGGGGAGGCATCTCCCTGTGACATATATTACATTCATGAGAAAATACGTTTTGCAACAATGTTAAATGAAAACAATATTCTGACAATAATCACTGTTAAATATAAATAGTTATGAAATTAAGTCAAACGTTGTACGAGGTTTATCACGATAGATGGCGTCACGACGTCACAAAGCCCAGGACGTACGTTACGCTCAGCACTGCGAGGGCCCAACATCAGAATAATTCCTATTTTTGCGATATATTGAGAACTACTGAGTGGATTTTGTTGAAATCTACAAATGTCATAATACCGTGTTCCTGCTACCCATATGCAAGGCTTAGGATGATACTTGGAAGAATTTGAGTGATATTTTGATTCAAAGCAGATTTGATACCATAACTCAGTTTTAGATATATTGTAATACTCAATTTTTCCCACAATTGGGCAAAGAAATAGAGAATTCTGTGGACTTCAATTGTATTTTAGCTGAAAATACTGCAAATTTCCGCAGAAAATGAACTATTTCCCAGGTGCAATTTTCGTCCCATTAAAAAAAATATTCCTCTAATTAAAAACTATTTATATTAGGTGATTTGCCTATCTGATAGTGCTCTAATATAACATCAGTTACAATTGCCCAGAAAGCAGATATTTCTTTTCATAATTTAAAAATGTCAAAGTTCATTTCCGCTCACGTGACTGGTGGGTGGATGCAAAACTTGGATTCCGGACAAAATCCAGAAAGCCCATTTAACGAGGAAAAATAACTTTATATCCAAATGGAATACACTGGTGGGGGGAAAACCGGGCTTACTCTGTAGCCTGTAGGCTTATTTCCGCCATCAGATGTCTCTGTGAGTCGCGCATGCTCGCAACGTCTTTGGGTGGAAAACAAACGCTTAAGCGCAACGTCACAAAGCCATTGGCAATTCAATTCAATTCTTTATTGCATACACCCGTACAAGGCAGTGCAAAGATATAACATATAAATAATAGACAGATTCAGTTGGATATGTACAATGTTTTAAGTTCGTAACTGCATGCAATGATAAACCTTGTCTTGGCACGACGTAGCTCTTCGTTTCGAGACGTGTCGGCTTTGTGACGTTGCCTTGTAAATGTATCTTGCAATGTTACTGCACGTGTTGAAAAAACATATACATTTTCGATATCATCCATTCCACGTCTGTTCTGCCATAAAATTCACACTATGTATCGTTGTTTTGCTCTTACGCTGTCATGAGGCCTGAGCTTCTCTCACCCAGTGGCTCAGCGCGCATGCGTTAAATGCGTTCTGCATATATTAGTAGACTGAGACGTCAGTAGTATACATATTGCAAATTCCCGATTATTTTTTAGGGTAAGGCGTGAGCGTGACGGCGTCACATCCGGTGACGTTTCGTCCGGGTCAAATTCACTTCCGGTCACTTTCGGGTCAAAGGACAATGATCATTTCCGGTGCGAGATTACGTCCGGTCACGGGCTTCCGGTGTCAATGCGCAATCAGGAAATAGTGAAAAAGGGCCTTTGAGTGATCGTTTTGGGGTCGAGATGGGCCATCCGTGGGTCGTGAGAGGTATCCTATTTTAGCACTAGTGGGAAGCATCCTACTGAACTGATGTGAAGTGGAAGTAAGGCTAGGGCGCGCATGCGCAGGCAGAAAATTGTGGAGTGGAGGTGGACCATCTGTGGTCCCTATGCTTCGTGGGGTAACGTCCGAATGAACAGGTATGTAATGGAACTGCTGTCAATCTGCGCATGTGTAGTCCGGCAGTAGTGGAAAAAAGACATTCGATTGGACGTTTTGTGGTCGTGGGGGACCATCCGATCCAAATGCGTCATGTGAAATATCAGTTTGAAGCGCTCGTTGGGGAGAGTCCGACTGTGGTGGTTGTCAGTGGAAGTCACATTATTCTGCGCATGCGCAGTCGGACAGTAGTAGAGCAGGGGGAATTTCGGAGGTGCGCATGTATGAGTAGTAGAGAAAGGGGCCATATTCGGTCTTGCTACCTTGTAGTTATTTTTCCTATAGGGTATAGGGTACAGGAAGTGTATGTGTGCGTGAGCGTACGTGTGTGTGTGTTGGGGGGTGTGTGTGAGTCTGATCGGGCACCATGTCGAGTACGTTGGCGTGCATGCGCAGTAGAAAAGGGGCATTTGAATGAGCATTTTGGTTGTATTTGTACATACAAGGGATTAACACATGCCCATCATCAGTCCAAATTATTGGTCGAGTAATCAACATGCTGAGTACGGGTACTTTCTGTCAGAGAACCTTCTGTCAGAGAAAGTCTATCCACTGATACAGAAAAATTGACCTCATATAATCAGGCTACATCCCAAGGAAGCCTGAGTGAGAAAAACAACCTACCTTTCGGGATGGTATTGTGCATGAGCCTAGTAATACTCATGCTGAGGCGATCGAAGATGCCGAATAGGACAACTTGCAACAGGCGTACATTCAAATGCGCCCCCACATCAGAAAAACATGCTACCGCCTGAAATGAAAGGCGACCCCACGCAAAGGTCCATCATGAAGATCAAGCTTCATTTGGAAGAGGATATGGGACTACCGCCCACAGACATTCTGCAAAATGCGATCAAAATGCACAATCAGCTGTTCCAGGACATGTTTCATTACAGTACCTTGGACTGCCCGACGACATTGAGGGCAAACGGACAAGAGCGAAAATTGCCGAAGATTGAATCAATACCAAATGGTGGTTTCTGATTGGACAAGAGCAGACGAGACTACATCTAACGAATAATGGGCGAGAATGAATATGACAGATGCAACACCAAATGGCGGCCTCTGATTGAACAAGACGATGCGTCTGATACACACCATACTATTATGTAAACACACCCAACGCGGCTCCTCCAGCGTGGGTGTGATGTGATGGAGGGGATAATAAACTATTTGAAAACTTGTGAACGTGTTGGTTTTTCTTTCTCTCAACTGTCTGTGTCCAAACATTAATACATTGGGATAAGGTATAGAATACTCAGGGGAACTTACTTCCCAGCATTAGACTGACGGCAGTTCCGCTACAAAGCACCTTAGTCAGATTCTTTTCCACAAGCGCTTCATATGATACGATCCACGGTCCATTTGGAGGATGATCGATATTCGTCTCCAAAACGTTCATTAAAATGCCCCTTTTCTATCCGACAGGAGAAGTAACTCTACCAGGTAGCCAGACCAAACATGGTCCCTTTCTCTAGTAATCGCACCTCCAAAACTGCTCCTCCTTTACCACTGCCCGACTGCGCATGCAAAGAATAATGTGACTTCCAATAACAACATTTGGGCCACGGATGGTCCACTTCGATCCCAAAACGTCCATTCAAATGCGTTTTTTGCTACTACTGACCCACTACGCAGAATTTCCACTACACACCAGCCCAATCGGACGCTACTCCACGAGCGCTTCAAACTGATACCTCATACGACCCATACGGACCAAATATGGTCCAACCTACCCCAAAACATCCATACTTCTCCCCTTTTCTCACAATTCCATGCCAATGCGCGCCATATTTCTCAAATGGCATCTTCGGATTTGGCATGCGCAAGCGCGCCATAGCCTTACTCCCATTAACACACCAGTCCAAACGGACTCTCCTACACGAGTGCTTCCATATAACACCTCACACTACTCATTTGGATCAAGGATGGTCCACCTCTTCCGAAAAAGGACCACCCAAGTGCCCTTTTCCCACAATTCCATGCCTGGGCATGCGCGCCATAGCCTTACTTTCACTACTCATCAGTTCAGTCGGATGCTCTCCCACGAATGTTTCGATAGGATACCTCATAGGACCCATTTTGACCACGGACGGCCCACCTCGACCCCATAACGACCATTTAAAGGCACTTTTTTCACCATTCGCCGACTGTCATCGGATGTGGCGCCGTCACCCTCACACCTCACTCTCAAAAATAATCGGGAATTTGCACTATAAATACTACTGACGTCACGTGACTAAAGTTACGAGGTATCTTTTGAAATGGGTATTTATTGGGCACTGTTACGCTAGCCAATCAAAATAGTCTGTTAGAGTGAAGGTCGTTAATTGGCTACTCACTCCACTTCCAATCAAATTGTGGCCCTCAACGTGGAATGTACAAGCGCTGATCGCGCGGTATTCATCTGCGGACGTTTTAAAAGTCCACCTCGGACTGTCTAGCCTTGCGGAGTTACCTTTCCTGTAGTGTACAGAGTGAATTAGTGAGTGAGTGAGTAAGGTGGTATGAGTAAGAGTGTGAGGCGTGCCGAATGCCCGTCTTCACGCAGTGACGCCCGAACGCTAGGTAGTTGGATCTCCTACACACACACCCCTATACCTAACCCCTAATGTCTCAACAACATCAACAACAACAATCATAGTACATATTTCACATTTTTTTAACCCCTCCATCGAAATACAACCAAGCCAGGGCAGCCGTCATGTTGCCACATGAACAGGTACAATAAAAGCGTACCTGAGATACAACACATATCACGAATTGCTAGATTCTTGGTATGTGCTTTAGAATAGGTTAACCAGAGGACTATTCTGTGAAGTCATGTGACGCAGTCAGTATGTCGGCACCTCTTCCCACTTCCCTTATATGTGTTGTAAATTGTTCCTGTATATGGCGAGATTCTGCTGGTGGACGTTTCGTCCCCGAGGCCCGCCCCCTGTACAGACCTTTTTGTCTTTGATATATGTTGGCACTTGTGGGAAGTTGATGCTGGGTCGACACCGGGCCTTACAGACTAGCCTTTTGTGTTAAATGCCGTCATTTACATCTGACGACGATACAGCTCACCAATCTCCAATGTACGAGTTGTCACAGCGAAACAGCTCACCAATTACCAGTATACGTATCTAATACCGCTTATGCCGGTGCTAGGGGCCGTGTGGTCATATCATCCAAGTTGCCACATGAACAGGTACAATAAAAGCGTACCTGAGATACAACACATATCACGAATTGCTAGATTCTTGGTATGTGCTTTAGAATAGGTTAACCAGAGGACTATTCTGTGAAGTCATGTGACGCAGTCAGTATGTCGGCACCTCTTCCCACTTCCCTTATATGTGTTGTAACCATGGATATGTTCACAATTCACGTATGTTTTTGTCCGTGTATTGAACGCATTGTCTGACGCTTTTGCTAAATCCGAAGCCGCCATTTGAGGATGAAGACAGTTGTCTTTGAAAGCTAAGAGAATACACCATGTATCGTATTGCAGTAGTCGCTTTATTTATTTTGAGAAATATGTTGCAGGTATTCCTCCGCGGTGAACGGAGGACACTATAAATACAAGGGCAAGTGACGATGTGCGTAATTCACTGCTCGACCAAGTCGAGTGTCATGTTGGGTGTCCTTTCCCTTACACCCGAGGTGGGGTTCATCTGTAAGGATACAGACACCATTGTGGAAGACTTGGATCCTAACCCCCACATCGAATGCTGTTACTCTACACCGCGACGTGTGAATCAAATTTCAATGAGAATTGAACGGTGAGCCACATCTGTAATGTCATCTATGGTGCCTGTCGTGAACCAGCTGTTTACACTGGGCGAACGACCAGTCGTCCAGTTGGGCTGGGTTCGCGCTCTGATCGACGCGGCGTCAGAACCCAAAGCTGTAAACAAAGCAGATGACCCGGGTCCCTGGCTCCACTGTAGGGTACAGGGAAGAGGGCGTATATAGATCTCGCAGTAATTCACTGAATATAAAAAAAAGATGAGCTCTCACCCAATATCCTGTTTTGTGTATGGTCTATCAGCGAATCTTCAGTGAAACACAACCATGAAAACCGTCGAGCCCCCGTATGGGTCCAACAAATCGAGCAGAGCATCCCTATGCGATGACAGTCAGCGACCCGACGAGGCGTGGCAAGACGTCCTGGGTGATCAAATTCTTAAATGGAGGACATATAACCTATACCCGAATTATTTGTCAGTGACAGCCCGCCCACGAGACTATGTGTTTTTCCACATTGTTAAGAGATGCCCGGCTGCTTTCCAAGTCCTATTTTTACAACCACCTACAGGGTCCAAGGTCCACACCGCATCTCAGGTCATACAACGATCATTTAATCCTCATTAAATCCTCAAGTCACCCCCTCATCTCATTCGCGCTGCCTTGTTTCAGTGAAATTGAGGCCGGTTGACTCCGACCTGTTGTGATATCACAAAATGTCCAAGAGTTATTGTTCTGATGGATAGGGAAAATAATTATTTACTTCT
The DNA here is from genome assembly GCA_036873755.1 of Hanleya hanleyi. Taxonomy (NCBI): domain Eukaryota; kingdom Metazoa; phylum Mollusca; class Polyplacophora; order Lepidopleurida; family Hanleyidae; genus Hanleya; species Hanleya hanleyi. Next base: position 16,930 of record JAVTVY010014868.1, on the reverse strand, counting down.
AGTCTATACCTTACAAGAATGATCAGAGGTTTCTCTCACGGCGACTTTACGCAAGAGAGCGGTTTACAATTTTGACATCGTTAGATATCCATTTTTGAATAGCAATATTACAGAAGGACCTGCATACGCGTATACATATAGTAACATTTGCTAGATCCTCTGCAGCATGTGACCATTTCGGTGAACGCAACAGAATATTATTGCAGATACTTGTCAAACAGGGCTATACCACCAATCGCCTCCATTCAAAATGACAAATATCGTACACTGACGGCAAAATACGATCTATTGAGTTTACGTTCCATAACTTGTGTCTAATTCAGCTAAACTCCTAACCGCTTCTTATGTTAACACATTATATCGTTCACAAAATCCATCATGTCGGTGCTGCGGATCTCTCATTTCTGGTCTAAGGGTTCACCCCGCTCATTCCAGGACATATTGGGATGTGTCTTTCAACAGCTTCAACAGCAAGCCACCCCTCGTCTGGAACGTGGAAGGTCGGCTCTTCGTCTTCGACTCACTTCAGAACTGATCGTGTTAAGCCTGATAACGGCAGCTGTGGAGCAAATTGTGGTGGTTTGGTTTTTATAGTTGGGATGTCTCGTATTGTCCCGTAAACGTGATGTACCACTGGAGCACCTGATTGTGCAGTTGAGCGTGTTCAGCGTTTAACAATGGATGGCATTGGGTACGGGAATTGCAGGGTTTGAAACAGGCTTGGTTCCGCCAGGGCAACAGGACAGTCCTGAGATAGAACTCTTTAGTCATGAAAGGCACGAAACGACGTCATATACCCACGTGACGTCGGACCAAGGTTAGGCACCGGCTAATGTTTTAAGTCATATGGTTGCCCTTTAGTCGCCAGATGTCGTCAATTTTCCCCACCTCTTGCATATCGCTCCAATTTAGCATTGGCTATGCCACAAACATTGGAAAATAAGTATCATTGTGGTTTTCAAAATACTGAAAATCCACAGAAATGTGAAGATTTTCTTGTCTCCTAATTGAATAGGCATTTGCAAACAAAAATCATCGCCTGTAAGACTCCGTCAATAAAATAATACAGTATTTCTGATTTTAAGAAAAGGTCCGTTGCCTAACCTCGGCGTGACGTCACATGGGCAAGGATGTCGCTTCGCGCCTTTTGAAGTTAAAGAGTCCCATCTCTCGACTGTCCTATTGTTTTCGTATCCCCCATCATCGGGCCAAAAGTCCGCTCAGCACGGGCGCAGCACATGGGCAGCAAAGGTGCTAAGATGACACCTATTGTTTTCGTATCCCCCATCATCGGGCCAAGAGTCCGCTCAGCACGGGCGCAGCACATGGGCAGCAAAGGTGCTAAGATGACAACAATAGTTCCGCCATTCTGTAAGATCTTTTTCTTCTCTGCTTGCGGGACTCGCTTTTGTAACAGAGTATGGAAACCAGTCTTATCCGGGGTCAGTGGAACGTTGCATTTTGAGACGACTTGTGAGCCAAATCTCACATAGAAAGTACACAAGAAGTCTGCCCTACGCATAATGGTCCAAACCATGTCAGGTTGGGTTGTCTGTAGCACCGGGACTTTGAATGCCTCTGTTCTCGTGCTGACATGATGCAAAATTAATGATGAAGTCCGTGACCCCACGCTTTATGTCCTTTCTGCACGTATTGAATCTCCCCGGGAAAGATCGGGGTCCGCATGAGGGTAGCTTATTTCGATGAGTCTGTAGCCGTGCTATTGGGGCTTCGCACGCACACTGGGCGCGTTTGACGCCCTTCCATCAGATAGAGTGAGAGAAAATCAACACGGATTATGTGTTATACATTTTAATATCCCCTCCATCACATCATACCCAAGCTAGAGAGCCGCTCTGGATGTGTTTACGCATGCCTCTTTTTTCCGGGCCACAATTTGAGACCTGAACCGTACCTCTCGCTGTTTTTCCTTTCTGTTTGCACAAGTATTGGGTCTCGTCTGGAAAGATCCGGGGTGTGGGGTCGCAGCAGTTTCAAAGACTTTCCGTGAAAACTGGGTGCGGTCGGGGTATATATTTCTCGTCCTGTGCGTTAGCTGAGAGGTATCTCTGTGATTTTTTAAACACCACCAGTTAGTGGACATCCAAATTAATATTCCGATAAAATTTGTATTACTAAGCAAATTATGCACAATGTAGATGACGCTGAGCCGCCGACGATGAGCTGGGTCACCTGAGCATCAGCTTCCACCATGAACTCATCGACGACGATCAACGTGTCCGGTTCCAAGCCGGCCAGCATGGGCAACCATTCAACAAAGGTGACGTTCGATCTCCTAGCACACGTCACCGACGATTCTCCATAACACCACACGACCTGGGCGATGTGTGGATTAATTATGTGATTTGCGTGTCGAATGTGTTCTGAAGCAATGAGGTCTGAATGTCGGAGTGGGACTGGCGGTCGATCGGTTCGTGACCGGGTCAGTGGGCGTTATTAGCGTACCGTTCTACAATGTTGGTTACAATTACAACACATATAAGGGAAGTGAGAAGAGGTGCCGACATACTGGCAGAGTCACATGGCTTCACAGTATAGTCTTCTGGTTGGCCTACCGTCTCGAGCGGAGAGTTCGTTGCCCTAGGTTGGTTGAGTAAAGAGATGACGATCACCACGTCGTAAAAGACACTCCATACAAGTGTGATCACAGCACTCACTTGTCTTGTTCGGGTTTGGAGTTTCAGCTTCTGTCCTTGTCTGTGCGTAGACTGAACTAAGACTCCTATAACGAGTCCTTATACTCGCTTCTTCTGGTTGAAGAGGACTCACCAATTAAAAGAATTGTGCTAACCTTGCCCATTCACGAGGTGATACATCTTTCCTTAGCGTCGTTCAGCTTTTAGCATGCTTTCCTCTCGGTAGTATTCTGCTGTGGATTTCACCACGGGTCGCAACTCCAAGTCGTAAAATATCCCTTACACGACTTCCCCTTGAAGATCTTTCAGTTGATACACCATGGTTTGACGGGGAAGGCGACGTGTGATGTCATAATGTTCGATTTTTCAAACTGGCCCTTTACTGATCCGTTCTTGGCCATCACACTGGAAGGTATACTTTCGTGAACTTTGCAGGAGTTGGTGGGGTACAAGATAGCCCAGACCTGGGCTTCGTTCCGCCTGATGACTTTGATGGGGGCCCTCTGGATACGGGACAAGATTGTTCCAGTCGACGAGTTTCGAGAGCACAAAGGTGTACCGCCGTGTGTTCTTGTCCCCAATTGAACTTTTCGACGATCGATGCCTTGGTTCGTTGTACGTGTGAAAGAAGAATAGCTTATCGGTTTTCAGAAACTGTTGGAAGGGCCTGTTAAGGAATTCTGTCCCTGAAATGGAATACAAATGAGATGGACTATGTACAATTCAGGTCGATCGTCAAACAAGCACCGCAATATATAACGAGTGAAATATAAATAAAACGGAATGCGATTAAGGTCTTTCGACAAAGGACGCCGAAATTCTTCATGGACTACGGTTGACTGGCGAATGCCAGACCTGGTTCTTATGCAATTGAGGTCCCTCGATATATGGATGCGAACAATCTTTCTAAGCGATGGGATACCAAATTGATATTTTGGTGGTGACGCGTGTATTGCAATATCATCCTATGGAATGCCAATGGAAAAAATCATAATGTTATGTAAGCTTCAAAATGAATACGCAGAACAATAATTCGTTTTGAGAGGGAATCAATGAATGAACGTCAGTGACAATCGAACCCAAGTTTACGTAGCGTACCTATATTAATCAAGGACACGAAAGTTTTGTTTGCAGTGAAGCAGTGGAGCGCGTCACTGAGCTCAGCGTGCTCAGTGGTATACAGGATGAAACATGCTGAAATGCTATGACGGAACGTGAATGTACCCGACGGTTTCATCCAGGTGCCGATCGGAGAGAGGGGCAGATAAATTAGAAGGTCAAGTAGAGCTGCAGTAACAGGTTGGTTATTCATGGACATGCCTGGAACCAATCTGTGATGCGTTTATATACAGCTGAGTGGCAGTTTGGTATTGGAAGAACCTACGACGAAACCTTGGAGCATCCGAGCATGTTAACTGGATGCTTGAGGAGTCTTTACCTAAAGGTCAAAGCAATCAAAATGTGTAAGACGCATCTACAGTTGGCCTTGCTCGGGACACACGGTTTCTAGAGAATGAGTTTGTAAAATATTCTCTATGTGACATATTCCTCATGCACTATGTTGTAGGGAAGAGCTCATTCAGACAAGCAGGTCCCACCAGATCCTGATGATCATGAATGGGAATTCAAAGATGACACACATCAACAACCAGTATCCAAGACCCGTTGCTCGACATTTTGCCTAGTCTGCCAGTCGCCCACCTTGCCACAAATGAACTATGCTATGTGAAAGAGCTGTGCTAACCAAACAGGTCGCAGCAGACCGTGAATGAGAAACCAACGATGCCGCTCTTCAGCAAACGAAACTCATGGTCAAAGAACCAACACATAAAACTGTCAGCCGTACGACTGGCCGCACATGCACTATGATTTGTAGAGGACCTCTTTCAGTAGTTCGCACCAGCCTCCGCTGGCCATTGAAGAAAAACCGAGGATGACATTCCTGAACAACCAGCATTGATAACCTGATCAATTAGCTCGTTGGATGTGTTGGTTGTCACTTTACCTTGTCTGTCTGTCGCCTGACTGGCCGCTCATTATGTTGGATACAGATGACAATGGACTACTCTTTTCCAACGCAAGTATTGAATGCTCGCCTTAACACGTGTGCACATCCGCCACTTGTATGTTTGCTCGCAATCTTAGAATAAATGTATGAACGTGTCCTCTACAACTTGGTGACTTGATTGTTGATTTCACGAAATTCCTGACATTCCTGACGAAATTTCTGCGGGTCGTTTCCAGATTCCTCTACCACATTCCGTTTCTCGGTGTTAAGTTGTGTCAGGCGCGATGCTGCATGAGCCATATTCTGTGACCCTGTTTTGTATTTCATAGGGGTCTAACACTGGAACGGGTTTGAACGAGTTACTCTAAAAATATGGGGGCTGTTATGTCTACAAAATGACAGGTTTCAGCAGACACTCTCTCATTATTGGCCATGACAATTTACACCACCAAAAACTCCATGAGCGGCCATCAACGTGTCATCCACATACTTTCAGCACGCCACCTCTTTCCACTCATGAGGACGGATGATTTGGAGCTCATGGAGGTCGATTCAGCTCCCTGAGTCGCGCAGCCCATGGAGATTGATCCTAGCGTCCAGTAGCTCATCCTTCCACCTTTCATTTCTACCGAAAGTGGTATACATTGAAACGGGTTTGAACTGGCTTAAACCGTTTGTACCAAAATAGATCATCAGCAAGGCGACTTCGCCGGGCTCATGAAGTAAACATGGAAACGGATTTGAACCATTTAAACCGGTTGGAACCTGTTGTTTGAATCAGTTGTGCAACAATTAGACCTTCAGCTAGTGCTATTAAAGGGAGCGTTCTGTACGTTTCAGCAGGCACTTTGTCAACCACAACGGCAAGATGTTCGCTTCTACTACCTGCTCCAAGCCAGTAGTAGGAAGCCGTGGAATTCTGTCGCATTTTTTAGGCTGAGGAGTGAGGCTGATGACGTCAGGCGGCGTGGCGCGGCAATGACATCACATCTGTTCAAAGGTCACTTCCGGTTAAACGGTCACTCAGTGTGATAGGTCACTTTCGGTCACGTGATAGCACATCCAGAGTTATATTGATGCATCAGCGTATCGTACGCATCATTGACTTCAATGTTAGTATAAGAGTACGGTTCGTCATTCATAGTTCAGCCGTCGTCCATTAAATAATATCCGCGTCCATAATCCAAAGACCTATTCCATATTCCATATAACAGCATTAGCACCAAATTCAAAAAGACAATCGTAGTATACATACACATAGGCTGGTTTCCCGCAAGAGAGAAGCGGTCAACTATTCTCAATGATGCCGGCAAGACATCATGATGTTCCAAAAATATCAAATCCGTATCGCTGATCAGTATTCTTAATCCATAATATTCGTTGTAAAGTCATCTAAAAAATGATGTATCTCAGTCACGCTTTGATTGTGGCTGTTCATATGAGTACCATGAGGATCTTGAAGTACATGGGTTCATACGGCCCCTAGCCCCGGGTTAAGCGGAATTAGACACAAGTTACGAAACGTAACGCCATAGATCTTGCACGCTACGCTCGTATTTTGCTATCAGCATGCGATATGTATCGCCAACTTTGAGAAACTTTGAGTGGAGGCGCTTGGTGGTGTAGCCTTGTTTTATAAGTTTCTGCAACAATGTTTTGTGACGTTGATTAAAATCTTCACATTTAACACAGGATCTAGCAAATGCTACTAGGCGTGATATGTATACGCCATATGCAGGTCCCACTGGAATATTACTGTCCAGAAAGGGATAGTTTACGATGTCGAAATTGTAATCATCTCTTTTGTCATACAGTCGACGAGAGAGAAGGCCCGCTTCATTTTTATAGAGATATAGGTCTAAATATGATGTGCCTGTATGGCTATCTGTAGTTTCCTTCAAATCCAGTGAAGGTGGATATATATCCTTCACTGCGTCATTTATATAGCGATTAGCCACAACGAGAAGATCGTCTATATAGCGTTTGGGGAATGAGAGGGAACGGGATTTGAATTGCTCGGTTTTTGAAAGAGCCTGCATATAGTCATATTCATAAGAGAACCTATATAGATCCAGCCAACAGGGGTGCACAATTGATACTCATTGGAATACCTATATGCTGTTGATATATTGTGTTGCCCAATTTCACATACACATTTTTAATGAGAAATTTAAGCAACTCTATAAACAAAGAAACATCCCATGAATGATATCATGTAGTAGAGCTTAAGAATGCTTTATGGTTTCTGAAATTAATATATCTACGATCATTTTTCTTGAACATATATACTATTAATGAACTTAGACGGTCAATAAGATCCTTGTGGGGGATTGTAGAATAGAGAGTCGAGAAATCCCATGTGGATACATGTCTGTACGGTATGTGACCTTTAGCATCAAGTTCTTCCGTAAGACATTTTGAGTTTTTCAATATCCACATACATTCAACGCCAGAATTTTTAGGCCGAAGGGGCAACCCGCGCATGGACATTTGCTGTCTTTTTTCTGTCTCACGCTCTAGAATACGATGGGAGGCGTCTCGTGGTCATGGGTTGACGTTTGCTGAAAAGTTCGGACTACGCATGCGCATTGCATAGGCAGATCTGGTGTGGACATTTTGGGGTCTATGTGGACTAATGTTGATCCAAACGGGTCGTGTGGGGTATCATAGTGAAGCACTCGTGAAGGAGAGTTGGACTGAACTGGTATGGAGTAAAAGTAGGGCTATGGCGAGCTTGCGCAGGCAGGGAATTGTGGGAAAAGTGCACTCGGGTTGCCGTTTTGCCGCATGTAAAACTAGGATTTGCCATGAAAATACATAATCCGGAAACAGAGACTTTACCCCGAAATATGGAAAACCCCTGTGAACCTGGTTAAAATGGGCTAATATCGGCTCCCCAGGCTTCCATGTGAGGATTGTTATAGAATCTTCAGACTCCACAGTCAATTGAGCCTCCATCCAACGTATTCAACATGGACGATACCCTGGGTCACAGGTGCGTTTGTGGGTTGAGGAAATTGTAGAGGCCAGCGTCGAGGTAGAGGGACCTTCCACCCATGAACCTTGGGATATCGATCCAGCCATGACACCCACGTATTGTGCGTATTTCGTGAACAATCCAGCGACCGTACTCATCGAGGCCTTGACCGACGCCCATCCAGTGAGTGAGATGTACCGCCGTCATTGGGCCACCATCCGACGGTGTTTTCATCGCTACCGCCCTATTCAAGATCTCTACAAGTTCAGCCTTATTGACCTCAAGTCACAGCCTTTCACCTGAATCTAGCCTTCGGGTACATCCTACGTCATAAAGAGATCAACTGCGGTAGTACTATCCGAGTACCATCATCCACGTATTCGACCAATCCTTCATCATGACCAACATCCAGTGGATCGTGAAGATAGTGTCCAAACTGAAAAACCATCTCATCTTTTGAAAATGATGGCCGCAGAGGCGTCCAACGCATCGGTGACTGTTCACTGAACGAACATGGCCGACATATAAAGACAGTGAACACACAAATGGTGGCTCCACAACCTGGGTATGATGAAACATTGGGGATAATGAAATGGTTGACATGCAATCCTGTATATTTGTTCTCTCATTCAAACCCTTTTGGATTCGACAATTAGAAAAGTGCTATTTTAGCACGAGACACACAACTGTATGTATACACATCAAGAGAGAAAGTCATGTTGATCACTAGATACATGTATTACACTATATCTGGAGTTTACATCCTCATCTCCACGTCAGTATACGCGTTGTAGTCTAAAGCCTTCCATTGCTCATATCTTCCCCAATAACGTCCGTGTAATTACAAGAGTGTATATTAACCTGTGTTGAGGTTTGCTAATAGTAGTATAGTATGAGATTATATTTAGGTATAGAGCCTCTGAAGAGGGCACTGAACACGTTTTCATTGTTTCGGCCATGGTCGACCATAGTCGAGAGAACTCGCGGTGCGTTGTTAAAGGTCAACGGGGCGAGGTCATATCCGCTGCGAGGACACTTCCGGTAACGTGATTGGTGCGTGGATGTAAAAAGTACGATTTTCCGGGGAAAATGCAGAAAAACTGAAATTTACACCCCAAAATGCGGGAAAAATCCGTTAAATCGGTTCAGGTGTCATATTGAAACCCTCGGCGTCTAGACTACGATGGGTGTGGTTTGGATCGGAAGTGACGCCATGATGTACAATCGAGGCGTAATGGCGAAAGAGTGCACTTTAGGGGTACGCAGGGGCGTGTTTGAGCGACTGAGGGGCCATATTTGGTTCACATGGTCCGATCATAATTTTCTCTTGAAGCGCAGGGGAGGTTTGGACTGGATATGACTTTATTTGTAACAAGTAGTAGAGAGAGCGCAAATTTGGTCGAATTAGGTTCGCACGTGGAACTAAGCGGCTACCTACACCTCGATACACTAATCCACAGGAGTGGGCATGTCGACCGTGGGATGCACCATGAAGTTGGGTACATGGCCGTCGTAGGGCCGGTGATACGTCAAGGGAAACAACTCTTCTCGACAACTGCTGTCCTAGAAATAGAGAAGCTAGGACCGAACCCATACACAATGGAACCGGTTTAGAGCTGTTTGAAAAGGTTCGAATCAGTTTGAAGGTTAATTATTGCAGCCACCGCCGTAACGTGGTATCGCCTTCAGCACACGCCTCAAAACATCCAACGCCCGTCTTAACGCAGTGACGCTCTAACATTGGGCAGTAATGCCCTATACGTGCACACACACACACACCTATACCTAAAGCCTAATGTTACATAACCGCAATTTACACATTTTATTATCCCCTCCATCACAACACACCAAGCTGGGGAGTAGTGCTATGGGTGTGTTTACAATTCACATATGCTCTTGTCCGTGTATTGGACGTATTGTCTGCTGCTCTTGTCCGGTAAGAACCTGCCATTTGAGAAAGCTCAATCTTCGTTCATGTTTGCTCTTGTCCAATGAGGAGCCGCCATTTGAGAAAGTTCAATCTTCGGGAATGTTTGCTCCTGTCCAGTCAGAAGATGCCATTTGATAAAAACTTTGCGGGTATTCTTCCGAGGTGAACGCAGGACCGTATATATACCAGGGTAAGTCACGGTGTGCGGGATTCACTGTTCATCCATGTCGAGAGTCCTACGGGCCGTCCTTTCGCTTACACTCGAAGTGAGTTCGCACGTTATGAAGATAAGTCCCCATCGGCGGCGTCAACGCATGTCTTAACGTCTGCCAACGCCCGTCTGTAAAAGCAGTTCTAACTGATAGACGAACAGAGTCGACGTTCAACGCACGTTCACCAGACATTATGATATGATGCGGCACCAGAAGACTTTCCATGCTCAGGGACCAGAATCCCAGGAGGTTTGAGGCTCCTAAATAAAACAAAGTCCCGATCCGGTAACAATAATTTTCTCGATTTTTTTCGCCTTCGTTGCAACGACCAATCGAAAGCCGTTGGTACCAGTGGCAAGTATGGTATTTGTTCTATTTAGATGCAAATTTTATTTCGATTCACTGCTCGATAACATGCCTATTTGCGGGGCCTGAGCACTGCTTTCTGCAGGCAGAGAAAACAGCAAAATGAGCACCTCATGTGTAGAAGCGCACACAGCTTGAAATTTTAACGGATAATGTTTGTCAAGACGTTTGTCACCTTGTAGCACTTGAAATAAACTACTTCCTGTCGAAAGATGAAAGTCTAAATTCAATTAGGTAATCAGCGAGATACAATTTTGTTAATACCGCCGAACGTGTAAAATATTTAGGAGTCTGATGCCAGGAGTCCACTGAAGCAGACACTGATGCAGAGACTGATACAGAGAGCCTGCCCACTAACAGTTAGGCTGAACCCTCGGTCGCCGATGTAGATAGTGAGGGAAGCCTGAGTGAGGAAGAAAGGGAACCCACCTTTTGGGATCATATTGTGACAGACTGGACACTTGTTTTAATTCCTACCTTGCGGCGCCTGAGGACGCCAGGCAAGATAATTTGCAAGAGGCTTACATCCAAATGCGCCCATGCATCATGGATCAGTATGGCGATCTAGGAACGGTATATCCTGCTGCCGATTTAAATGACGGGCGATCGCTTGAAGACAAAGCTACACTTGGAAGATGATATGGGTTCTGCAAAATGCGAAAAAACCCAACTGTTTCAGGACATGTTGCCACATCGGTATCCTAGATTGTCTGAAAATGCTAAACAGTCGAGTCACAAGAGCAACCGAAGATTGGCACCTAATGCCACCTAATTCGACTGTATTTGCACATTCTTTACTACTCATGCAGTATCAAATGACGCCTCTATCAGTCCATGCCTTCCAGTCGTAGTCTACTCCAAAAGCGCTTGAAGAGAACACCATGCACGGCCCATGTGGTCACAGAATAGCCTCATAATCGCTCAAACACACCTCTGCATACCCCTAAAATGCCCAATTTTGGTACTAAGCCTCGACTACGCGAGTAGTATAGTCTACCATTTTAAAGTCGCATTGACCTACTTATTTGTTCCCCCGGGTAAAATTTAAGGGGGGACTTTGTGAGGCTCTCTACGGGTGGGGTATGTGGCAGAGCTCTTGGTGGGACCTTTTAACATCCGGAAAGTACACATAAACTGATGACGTCATCACGATGGCGCCACCAGCTCAAGAGACCAAAAACTACCTCCAATACAGAAGAGTTCCACGCTGCATGGTTCCATTGGGCCGAGTGAGGCTCTCTTCAGTCGTCATGGGTGTTTTCACAGAATAAATAAATAAATAAATCAATCAATCAATCAATCAATCAATCAATAAACAAATAAATAAATAATAAATGAATAAATAAATAAATAAATAAATAAAAAGCGGAACACGGACAATATACAATATACCTGTATGGGGGGGGGGGAGTGGTCAATTTTGTTCGTGGGTGTTACTATGGGTTGTGGGGTCTCGTTTTTCTCGTCTCGCCAAGAAAAACACAATGGGAGGGGTCCCGGAGCGAATCGGTGAAATTTTTGGGAAAAGTCACCGAGGTCTGTATATAGGCTCATACTGGCTATATGGGGGGTGGGGTGGTCAATTTTTTGTGGGTGTTACTATGGGTTGTGGGGTCTCGTTTTTCTCGTCTCGCCGAGAAAAACACAATGGGAGGGGTCCCGGAGCGAATCGGTGAAATTTTTGGGAAAAGTCACCGAGGTCTGTATATAGGCTCATACTGGCTATATGGGGGGAGGGGTGGTCAATTTTTTTTGTGGGTGTTACTATGGGTTGTGGGGTCTCGTTTTTCTCGTCTCGCCGAGAAAAACACAATGGGAGGGGTCCCGGAGCGAATCGGTGAAATTTTTGGGAAAAGTCACCGAGGTCTGTATATAGGCTCATACTGGCTATATGGGGGGAGAGGTGGTCAATTTTTTTTGCGGGTGTTACTATGGGTTGTGGGGTCTCGTTTTTCTCGTCTCGCCGAGAAAAACACAATGGGAGGGGTCCCGGAGCGAAGCGGTGAAATTTTTGGGAAAAGTCACCGAGGTCTGTATATAGGCTCATACTGGCTATCTGGGGTGAGAGGTGGTCAATTTTTTTCGTGGGTGTTACTATGGGTTGTGGGGTCTCGTTTTTCTCGTCTCCCGGAGAAAAACACAATGGGAGGGATCCCGGAGTGAATTGGTGACATTTTTGGGGAAAGTCACCGAGGTCTGTATATAGCCCCATGTAGTCCTATACTGGCTATATGTTCAACCTGGAAAATTCACACACGTTTATTGTGATATGGGTTGTTTGGATTTGTTTTTCACGTCTCGTCATTTAGAACACGATGGGAAGGATTTCGAAGCGAAACGGTGAAATATTTGGAAAAAGTTCACCGAGGCCTGGGTAAGCCCATAGGCCTATACTGCATGGCTATGGGGTATAGGTCCATACGGGGTGGACGTTTTGTGGTCTAGGTGAGCCCCTAATGATCCTATGGTGTCGTATGAGGTCTTATTTTGAAGCTCTCGTTGAGGAGCATCCGACTGGACTAATGGTTCGTCCGTTTTCAATAGTCTGCGCATGCGCAGTCTGGCCGTAGTATAGAAAGCAGACATTTTGGGTGGTATGTGGGGGTGTGTTTGGGGTAGAGATGGACCGCTATGGGTTCGAATGGGTCGTGGAAGGTGTCAAAGTGAAGCTTGTGTGGGGTAGAGTCAGAATGGCGTATTTTTGAGTGCAAGTCGCGTCAATCTGCGCATGCGCAGTTGGTTGTAGTAAGTAAAGTGGTCATTTTGGGGCAGTACAGGAAGGTATTTGGGGAGAGATGGACCATCCTTGGTCCGAATGCGTCCTCGAATGTGTCATTTTGTAGGTCTCGGGGTGTAGACCCCGATTTGAGGTCTGTTCACGTCATCTGTGACGTCATCGGTACGAGTAGTAGCGAAAGTGGACATTTTGGGGCAGTGAAGGAAGGTATTTGGTGTAGAGAGGGACCATCCTTGGTCCGAATGCGTCGTGTGAGGTGTCATTTTGTAGCTCTTAGGGTGTAGACCCCGATTTGAGGGATGTTCACATCATCTATGACGTCATTGGTGACGTCATCAGTACGAGTAGTAGCCAAAGTGGACATTTTGGGGCAGTGAAGGAAGGTATTTGGTGTAGAGAGGGACCATCCTTGGTCCGAATGCGTCGTGTGAGGTGTCATCTTGTAGCAACGCCCGCCAACGCCAAGCTTAACGCTTCAACGCCCAGGTGAAATAGCTCAGAAGTTCTGATTTGCTAGATATTCCATGGAATTGTCACTAATTCTTCGAAATGCAGTGACGCCCGTCAACGCTCGTAGTTACGCCATAACGCTCTAACATAACGCCTTGACGCCATGATATAGACCGGAGAGAGAACATCAACAACAACAAGGATGACACATGAGAGAACAACAACAACAAGAAGTTTTGTTTCATATAGTTTATTTTCCCCAATGTTACATCATACACACGCTGGGGGAGTCGCGTTGGGTATGTTTACAACTCAAAAAGACTCTTGCCCAATCAGAGGCCACCATTTGCATCTGTCATATTCGTTCCTGTCCGTTAGATGTATTCTTGTTCAATCAGAAGTCGCCATTTCAGAAAGTTCCATCTTTGCTCGGTGTGACCTAAGCGTCGTCGGACAGGCCTGGATATTCTTCGGGCAGCATGTCCTGAAACAGTTGTTTGCGCATTCTGATCGTATTTTCCAGGGCCTCGGTGGGTGGTAGCCCCATAGCCTCTTCCAAGTGACGCTTGGTCTTCATGATGGACCTGTGCGTGGGGTCGCCTTTCATTTCAAGCGGTAGTAAGGTATACTGTTCATAGATCGCTTTGGCTGTTTTCCTGATGAGGGGGCGCATTTGGGTGTACGTCTGTTGTAAATAATCCTCTCCGGCGTCCTCGATCGCTGCAGCGTAAGTATTGATAGCTGCTGTCACAATACGATCCCAGAAGGTAGGTTCTGTCTCACTTTCCACGGACGTAGGCTGACTATCTGAGGTCAAGCTCTCCGTATCACTAGATAGACTCTCAGCAATCTCTGTTTCGGTATCAGTCGATACACTCTCAGCAGTCTCTGCATCAGCATCCGCCTCAACGGACTCCTCGGAGTCTTCAATCCCATGTATATTTTTCTGGTGTCGCATCATATCGTAATGTCTGGTGAACGTGCGTTCGCACTCAGAGCAAGTATAAGCCATGTTGACGGTTGAACGTCGGCTGTGCGTGTTTTTGGAAATACGCTTGCTTTTATAGACAGTAACGCCCATCAACGCTTAGCTTAACGCTTCAACGCCCTGGTGAATTAGCTCAGAAGCTTCCATGGAATTGACACCAATTCATCGAAATGCAGTGACGCCCATGAACGCCCGTCGTTACGCCTTAACGCCCGTCTCAACGTCTTAACACACTTTCTTAACGCTTTAACGTCGTTTAATGATGCGTTCGAACAAATGTTTCTTTTGTGCTATTGCTCTGACATACGCCGCTTTCCAGTTCATGCCCGAGGTTTTCAATATCGACGCTGTTCTTTCAATTTCCATATGGACTGGGTCCTTATCCAACAATTTCATATGGGTCAGTAAGTCGGCATACCGCTGACGTAAAGCCCGTCGTAGTCTGGGTGCCAATCTGTTATGGGCTAAAATTGCGGCTTCCTCTTTGGAATACCCTTTGCGTTGAAACTTGTTTTCTGTGACCTCCAACATCTCGCCCATCTCGGCGTCCATACTTTCTTTGAACAAATCCTTCCATAGCCTCGAGTTCACAGTATGTTCTTCAACCTCGGGTTGGTCCTTCACGGTTGGGTGATATTCCGGGACTGAAGGGGCCCCGCTGTACGGGGGTGGATTGCTGCTTTACCAGATGTGGACTCGGTGGATGGTGTAGGGGCTGTGGTGATCCCTCGCCGGGTAGCAGGTGGGTCGTCAGCCGGCGATCTTCGGGGGTATGGGCTTTTAAATCTACGAACAGGTAGCCGTACGGACGATTTGTCGCTTCTTGAAACGCCTGCAGGAAATGGTCGATGTTCTGAGGATAAATTCGACTACCAAACACACGAATTTGTGCTCTGTCGATGGGGTTGGAGAACAACACAAAGTATTGGCAGTTCAAGGCAATATCTCTGGACGCCTTCCCTTGAGGGAAGAGATTCTGGGTCAAATAGATGACGGGCAGATTGCGATGATGGGACCCTTCGGTGAATAGGTCGGCGATTTTCGAATTGTCCTTGGCCGCACTCATCAGATCATCTAGCACTACCACGTTGGTCTGCTCGGGGTCAAAGTAATACGGTTCGTCTATGTCGTGAGGAATCACTGGGACGAAACTCACATTATGTAATCGCGTAGTTTCGTAGGCGGGCTGCCATTGGCTATAACACCGAACAACACGTGTCGGAGCTGGAGCTGCCACACCTTCCTCTAAGAACTTCATCACCCAGGACGTCTTTCCACATGCCGTAGGGCCGCTCACCGTCATCGTATAGGGATGCTCTACTGCACTTGTTGGACCTATAGCGGGACTCGGCGGTGTCTCCTGGTTGTGTTTGTCTTGAATGTGCCTGAGCATACTATCGCGACGAGAGAAGGTTCTCTGACAGAACGTACACGTACACGACATGTTGATCTGTCGACCAATACATAAGGACTGATGAGGGACACATGTTCATTCTTATATGTACAGACGCCACCACCAACACCAGCACCACACACTACCACACACACACACACACACCCACACACACCACCACCACCGCCACCACCGGGCGTTGACGGGCGTCAACACCCGGTGGTGATGGTGGGAGCTCCCGTGTGGCAGAGTTCTTGGATCGGAGCTCTTGGAGCTCAAAGCCTGTGGAGCTCAGAGCTCGGAAGTGACATTTGCATCATTCTTATATGTACAGACACCACCACCAACACCACCACCACACACTACCACCACCCACGCACACCACCACCACGACATGCCACCACCACCACCACCACCACCACCACCGCCACCATCGGGCGTTGACGGGCGTCAACGCCCGGTGGTGGTGGTGGGAGCTCCCGTGTGGCAGAGATCTTGGATCGGAGCTCTTGGAGCTCAAAGCGTGTGGAGCTCAGAGCTCGGAAGTGACATTTGCATATGAGCTCTGTGAGGTCACTTCCGCTCCCGTTCACGTGACCGGAACTGACCTTTGACCCCTGCGCGCGCTAACAATACCGGATAAAAATTGCGCACAGGGGTCAAAGGTCAGTTCCGGTCACGTGAACGGAAGCGGAAGTGACCTCACAGAGGTCATATGCAAATGTCACTTCCGAGATCTGAGCTCCACAGGCTTTGAGCTCCAAGAGCTCCGATCCAAGAGCTCTGCCACACGGGAGCTCCCACCACCACCACCGGGCGTTGACGCCCGTCAACGCCCGGTGGTGGCGGTGGTGGTGGTGGTGGAATGTCGTGGTGGTGATGTGCGTGGGTGGTGGTAGTGTGTGGTGGTGGTGTTGGTGGTGGTGTCTGTACATATAAGAATGATGCAAATGTCACTTCGGAGCTCTGAGCTCCACAGGCTTTGAGCTCCAAGAGCTCCGATCCAAGAACTCTGCCACACGGGAGCTCCCACCACCACCACCGGGCGTTGACGCCCGTCAACGCCCGGTGGTGGCGATGGTGGTGGTGTGTGTGGGTGTGTGTGTGTGTGTGTGTGTGTGGTAGTGTGTGGTGGTGGTGTTGGTGGTGTTGTCTGTACATATAAGAATGAACATGTGCCCCTCATCAGTCCTTATGTATTGGTCGACAGAT